>WELA01001098.1:14407-28869 GCA_009602735.1 Mesotaenium endlicherianum
TCTCTCTCTCTCTCTCTCTCTCTCTCTCTCTCTCTCTCTCTCTCTCTCTCTCTCTCTCTCTCTCTCTCTCTCTCTCTCTGTGGGCCCTCCTTTCTTTCCCTCTTCCTCTCTATCCCTCCCCCCCTTGCCTCCACCCCTCCTCTCCCCCTCTCTCTCATCCGTCCTCTCCCAAGTCCCTCCCTCTCTCCCCCTTATTCCCCCCTCCTTTTCTTCAATCCCCAGCTCCCTCTCCCTCTTCCTCCCTCGCTCTGTCCCCATCTCCCTCTCTCCTCGGACATTTAGGTTATTTTTCGCCCCTTGAGGCAGACTTTTTGAAATGGCTCATAAATTTGTAATATTGTACATAGGTATGTTCTCAACATGTTCTTAAAAACTTTTAGGCCATTTGAATTTGTCGGTTGAGATGATTAACAGCTTATCAATATGTCTATTTGTTGTTGAAAGTGAAAAATGTGCATTTTGTCTTGCACATTACGCAGACACCCTTGACTCACAATTTCATTATAAATTCTATAAAACTTTATGTAGGTAGTCCCAACCCTCGGGTGAGTGACATGAAGTTGAAGAAAACGTTTTTGGCCAATTTTCACAAGAGTTACACACGTGCAAAGAGAGCCATCTGGCATTTTTTGCACGCCTCCATGCATCTCAGTTTTTCGCAAATTTTATAGGAACCTACTCAATTTTAATGTGTGGCAGGATGTCAAGGTGATGGAGACCTTCACAAAATTTCAAGGCATTCCAAAATCACAAGTTTTGGCAATCTCAGAAAACGGAACCATAAAAGGAGCATATTGTCCTGTAGTTTGCACGCTATGTTTGGAGGCACCCTGATTCATAGTCCAGTTGGTATACTTTGAAAATTTCTAGAAGTAATTGTAACCCTTGTGAATGACATGAAGTTGAAAAAGTTAAGTTCTGTTCAAATCCTCACGAAGCTTATACACGTGCAAAAAGAGCCATCTGACATTTTTTGCACGCCTGAACTGGGCATCTCCGTACCTTCTGGCGTACTATACAGAAACCTTTTCGAATTTTGTCAGTAGCAATGGAGACCCTCAAAAATCTTAGCTTGTCAAGATTGCAAGACATGGTTATGGCAATTCGAGTGACATGCAAAAACTTATCAATAAAAACATTTCATGTGCATTTTGTTGTGCACTTCATACATTTATTTTGAGGGCACCCTGACTCACAGTCTTACTGTATATCCTTCAAACTTCATATAAGTAATCTTGACCTTCATGTGAGTGACATAAAGTTGGGATAACAAGTTTTGGCCAATCCTCGCAGAGTTATACACATGCAAAGAGAGCCATTGGCACTTTTTGCACGCCTAAACCAGGCATCTTTGTATCTTTTGCAGATTCTGTTGGAACCTACTCAATTGCAATTTGGTCAAAATTTCAATGTAACGGAGACCCACACAAATCCAAGGCCTTGCGCATCCTAGTGACACATTTATTGCAATTTGAGGCATCTGTAGATATGTACATTCAAATATTGACGTCTTGAATTGCACTTGTTTCTTTTCAAAGTTTATGTTGATTTGCATATAACTATATGGTAACTTCTAATACTATGTCTTGGTACGTGTGCTTAAATTTGCATATGTAAGGCAAGGGTAGAAACTTACATTATGTTTTGTAAATGGTTACTTTCATTCTTTACTTCAATTTGTATGAAAACAAACTAGTATTCGTAATGTACATCCTACTTTTTGTGTACACTTTTCTTCATTGTAAAACAATGCAGCTTCTATGTTATTTGGTGAATGTGGGCACATGCATAAACCTACTTTTTCCAAAAAGAAGAATGTATCAATATTTCACATCTAGATATTTTAAAACCAAGAAAATTATAATATTTTTGAGGATCTTCACACACTTTGTTACCGATCTAAACTTGGAACCAAATGAGGGGTCCTTTTCATTATGCACTTTCTTACACAATTTCTTAGAGTTCGATGTACGTAAATTCTGCTCAAAATTTCCATGCTCTTGTTGAAAACATCCCACTTGGTAGAAAGAGACATAGTCGTAGGTGCATGTATCTTACCACCCCTTTACCATATTTAGTCCCTCTCAAAATTTCACTCCCATACATTTGTATAATTTCCATAGCATCATGGATGTTGTAAAGTCAATAGGATTATAGAGTGCATTTTTGTGATCATTTTGTTATAAAATTTATTGAATTTGGTTAAGTATTAAGTAAGTTTTTGAAGTTGTTATTAGTTTTAGGTCGTATACCAACTGTCTTTCATTCACGATGAGCGCGACCGTCGGATTCACCAATCGATCTGGGATGTTAGATTTAAATTCAAACCTACATGTAATTTTGACCGATGCGGAGTGGTGACCGGGTCGAATGAATAAAAAGTTTTGGTGTTGCCTATAACGTGCTAAATAAGTATATGCTAGAGTATTTTGTACAATTTATGTCAATGTCAAATCAATCCGATACATAATCTCGAGCTGATTTGGCATATTCTCAAATATTCAGGATGGAACATTTTGATGAACGTTAAGAATTTCCGTTCTTAAGCAGCCCACCCTCTTGGAGGTTAGAGGATATATCAGAAAACAATAATTAGGCATAACTTCTTTGTTACTGATCAATTTCCATTTCCTTATATTTATACGAGTAAATAACGACAAGGCATTACCTTATATTTGAGCACTTTCATGATACCTTAAATATTCAATGATGTTACAGAGCTTTTTTATGATATATTGCTGCACTTTAGAGTGTAATTGCCGCTAACTTGGTTATTTGTGAGTTAGTACGCTTTCACTAGGGCACTTTGTCTCTTTCAGATAGCTTCTCTTCTAGCCTTGGCTGCCCTCTTGAACCTGCAATTCTTCCAAAATCCACAAACGATTCAGCCTTGTGAGAGCTCCTGTTCCTAATCAGCCGTCCCACCCAATCGACATAAGATCAATCCCTAAAGTTTTTGGTGACAATTGGTCGGATTGCATCCTAACTTGCACATTTTCAAGATGCAAAAGAAAACTCATGGAGGATGCTCAACACATATTCTTGCTACCTTAAAAATCTACTCTACAATAGTAAACGTATAATACATGGAAATCTTAAGATTCAAAAATCGATGCTCGAAAAAAATAGGAACTTTATTGCCAAGCACATTATGCTTGATGTATTGCTAAAAAGAGTAACATATATGGACAGCACAAATAAATGTCATAAATGTCAATTTTGATAGGATCCTATATGAAATGAATCTTGCTTATTCAAGATTAATATATTTCATTTAAATATATAAGATCAGAGATAGGTGGAAGCGTGTGAAATCAGGGAGCGATCTTCGCCCTTATAAGAATTCCGTTTACTCATCTACACCTCTTGACTCACTTACCGTAGTGTGCCATAGTTGCACACTAACACGAGGCACAAGTAAGAGGCGAGCTTGAGGACTTGAGCTTCTCCTTTAGAAACTCACGGCCTCTTGCCTACCAGGCATGCAAGCATGTATAGCACATTCACAACATCAGGGGACTGAATAGCAAAGGCACTCTCATTCAGATGACCATAATGTAGCTCAAACACATCCCACTTAAGCATGGAATCTGTCCGCTGTGTGACCCCAAAATGTCAGAGGGCATAACTCTGTCAATACTACTCCAAATTAATCAAACCTAACGGCAACGGATGCATCTTGACGAGACCTTTCCAAAAAGTTCTAGTTCGCTCCATTTGGAGCGCAAACGAAGCAGCCATGTTAATTTCCGTGAAGGCTGGTCATTAGAACGAACCCAAAAAGTGCACACATCACTTGCAAGTAGAAATCCGACTGTAAAGCCTACTGTCCAGAATGAGGGACCACGAGATCCCAGCCTGCTATGTACCTAGTGACCACCTGGTTGACCACGGCGCAAGGTGCGCCGTTTCGTGGGAAACCCGTTAAGTTGGGACCCACGGATCTAGGTATAACGACCATATTAATTGGTCGGTTGACTGAAGTCCTAATAGTTCAGTTGACTGACGACGGCTCCGCCTACCCACACTGGTAGGACATCGGTTTACCGAATCTCAGTCGACCTTCCGACTTTCAGTATACTGCGGTCACATGTGCCAATCTACAAATAATAATCTAAATGAATGTATATATCCTCAGCGTACTGAAACTAAGTATACTGACTAATATCAAGCGAGCTTACTATATGTCAACCTACTGATATTACATCCTATATATAAGTGATATATAAATCTCAGCAAACTATACTATGATACAAAAGTCATCCTGTTGACCTTTTTGACAAAGTAAGTAAACTCGCATTACATTGACATACATTCATTTAGATGAACTCGCACATGTGAGCATATTGACATAATACTTATTTAGTGTTATATTTATGTATGCAATTAATTAAATATTAATTAAATAAATAATGAACTGATTCATTACACTATAGGTGTTGAGATACTTGTAGAAGCTCTTGTAGAAGCTTTTTATATTTTTATAAGCTATAAGACTTTTAATTGCAGTAAACCTGTCGAGCAACCTTGTACAGTGTATTTCAAATCCATGCAT
Organism: Mesotaenium endlicherianum; assembly: GCA_009602735.1. Lineage (NCBI taxonomy): Eukaryota > Viridiplantae > Streptophyta > Zygnematophyceae > Zygnematales > Mesotaeniaceae > Mesotaenium > Mesotaenium endlicherianum. The sequence goes on from WELA01001098.1 coordinate 18,963, forward strand.
GGCATTGTCCAACTTTGCGTTTTCAATTTGACGCCATAAATACGTTCTAGTATTGTAACCTAGCGCAAGGTAGTATTTTGCATGAATAATTAAACAAAGAATGTCCTTTCCTCAGAGTGAATGTCCTCATTGTGACATATATACGTCACAATAGTCGTAGACTTAACGTGAAGATTAAAAGAATAGAAGATTATGTGTATGCCATGGCCGCTTCACGTAGGAAACTTACGAAAGACATATTGAGCCAAATGGAATTGAGTCAAATTAAGCCCTTTTCTTGGGAGTTTTGTGATTTACCATGTCCAGTATGCGCCCATGGATAAACCTCAAGTCAATTGACATACCAATTTGATTGATGATTTCCTCAATTTGACGCAACGGAAGTATGCCTGGCAGAAAAGCACGCCCAGCATTTACAAATTAGGGTTGATACTGACCGCTATGAACGGGGACAGCATTTTAGTTTAGGTTAATGTTTGATTATGCGCATCCGGCACTTCAAACCATTCTGAAGGTAAGGTCGGTTGTGGCCAATATTGAATAATTCGGTATCCAACCTTGTCTATTTCGAGTTATCATATTTGACCCTTAGACCAATGTATATAAAACCTCTCGCCTTTAGAAATGGGAAGTTGTTTGTCATTAACGAATTTCAACAAAAAATGGCCGAGTGACGGATTTGTCTATGTTGAGCCAACAAAGTTAAGGGACACTTTTAGTCCGGCCCCATTGAGCAATTCTTGGCTGTAAAAACGGGTTCAAAAAATATCCGGAAATCGTAGGCCTTGTCAGATCTTTGTCAACAAGTTCTGGGTTCAAACATATCTCAAGTGAAACCTCTTTCACCTCTTTCAATAGGACCAAAACCTCTAACTGCTACTCAACGCCGTGACCTCCGCTACACGCCGACATAAACGGGCATGGTATTTTTATAAATCTCTTGGCATTTGGGCAGGCAGACGTAAATATTTTATTTACCTCCACCCTCCTTGTGTTTAACAACCACAAAATTCGCTACAACATCCTCTGTGCTTCCTTTACTGCAATTTTCTCTCTCGACCCTTCAACCTGCAACCATGGCGGCTAAAAGTAGCGATATGACGTTGGATATTAGTGCCGCTGCCTCTGGCGATTGAATCGCTCTGCACGCAATGCAGAGAACGCTAGCTGCCTTAACTAGCAACCAATCACTCATCACTTGTTGGCGTGCCATGGTGTATTATGTACCCTCTTGTTTTCGAGGGCAGAGACATGGAGATGGATTGGTTTGTGGCACTTCTTGAATGGGCTCCAAATTGTAATGGTGGGAAAAGAAAAGATGGAACCAAAAAATTGGAGTGGCATGTTTAAAATTTTGGCACACGAGATTGGAACCATCTGTAGTCGACTTTTGCCATGCCCATGAAATACCCAGGAACAGAAACGTACCTCGGGCGGCCAAATATGTGGGACACATTTGCGAGTGCTCATGTCGTTGCACAAAAAAGCGACCAATGAACTACCAGGGTCTTACGTGATTCACGGAATTGCGTTTTTTGAAGTACTGAAGACTAGTCTTCAAAAAAACTCCCCTCCGGAGTACTTGGAGGCACTTGTCGAGATGCGGGTTCTGTTTGGCAACAGGGGCGTGCATAGCGACAAATTGGTGTGCATCTGACGATTTCAAAAGAATATTCTTAACATAAAAGCGAGTTCTGTGGATAAACACAATATCCTCCTCGACGAATGATCTTTACCCAGTAGACGAATTTGCTAAATGTGGCAAATTCTTGGTGCAAATCTACGTGCGGGTATGCGAGATTTGCTCAATGGGGCCAGACTGTTTGAGGTTGATCCTGGTATACTACGCTACGAGCACGCCCTTACTTATTCTATATATTATTTGAAAGGCGTGTGGTACAGTGTATATTATCAAGCCTTCACAAAAAAATGTGAAAGGTTATCGTGTTCAACATGTGCAACAATGGACATTGAACATATGTCTATTGACACATAGGATAGTGCAATTGCTGAATTGAAATTGGCGTTGAGGTAATAATAAGATACAACACATGTCATGCCATAGGATATGGGCAAGGTTAATGGTTATCATAAGAGGTGCGAGCAAGAAAGAGCTACAAGTAAGACACAACGAGGTCTCAACTTTCAGACTATCGTCTACAATAAGACATGACTCTCATTGTGGTACACAGGCGGATCGCACTCGACAACTGTCCTGTATGGCCCTGCACTCCCAAGTCCCACTCTGTCCCAGGAGGCCCACGCCGATATCCATTCCACAGAACCTGCAAGCAAGAGAGAGGAAGAAAGATCTAGAAAGAGCAACAAGAAACGTGGTTGCTACATCGCCAGATGCTCATTGAATTGGTTTTAATGCAGGGTAGTTAAACCTTGTGAGACAAGCCACCAAAATTTCTATAAGGTTGAAATTATTCGCGCAAGAGCAAGAATTAATGAAAAAAGTTGCCAGCCATAAAGATGTCATTTCTGTTCTTTAAAGAGGCTGCTTCAGTTGAGAAGAGTTAGCACCCCATGGTGGAGGTTCGCTCGAGTTCCTTTCACATAAGATACTGACTGGCACTGACCGACGCAGTCTGGCCTACAGAGTACACAACGTTTCTCCACATAAACTGACAGCAGGAGGAAGAAGCTTTGTTCTGTCCGAACCTAGTTCTGTCCAATAAAACGGCGTAGGTGGGCATCTTCTATGCACTGAGGCCTTGCCCGTACTTCGAGGGATGTAGAAGATAGTAGAATTTCGAACTCGCAAACGCTCAAGAGCCGTTCGATGCCACTAGATATACCCGAATGGCAATATACTTTCAGACCCAGGTCGGGCCTACCAGGGCCTACCCTTCTGTGCCCTTCTGAAGGCCCCTGATGACTTTGCCTTCACCAGTATTGACCTGAATATTTCACATTTATTTGGTCGTCATGAATGACATCACCACCTGCAATGCCTGCGATGCTGACACTTTGTCTCGACTTGTTTCCACTTGTATGTAGCGCAATGGCATCTCAGTGTCGGTTGCACTGCTGAATAGCATCGTTAGCCAGTGACAATGCAGTGCGCTGGCGTCTCGACTGGTTTTCAGTGGAGCTTCAGTGGCGTGCTTCAAAGTTCGCAGTGAGGCTGCTTCAACTGGCTTCAACCTGGCTTCAACAATTCGATCTGCACAATTCTGCTCGTTTTTTTAAGGCAACCCGCTTTCTGTTTAATATACAGTCGCGCCATTATAAAGCCACCAGTCCTTGTATGATAGTTACGAGCAGCTAAAACTGGTGCATATATGCACCGCTTCCATCCGCGTAGTCCAGTTTTCGGGCTTAACCCACTGGAAACTGTGCATCTGCCACTTACTTCCCTGTCGAAAAAAAGCGGTTACAGTGATGCTTGAAGGCTCCTCAGTGCGCACACATCATAGTGAAAGAGTCTCGTACCATCGACCCTCCCCTTCGACTCCCAAGAGCCGAGAACCGAGTCCCAAGTCCCAACAAAGGTGCGCACGACTGGCAAAGATATAATATACAACTGCGTTCGCCCTCAGCTTGTAGCTAGAGCATTGCAAGAGGCTTCCGTATAGCTTACGAGGGCGCCGAGGTGATTGATCCAAGGACATTGCCTGTTGTAAGCCATTGATTAACCCGATGAATTGCGAACTGCTCTGTGCACGTTGACTTAACTGGAAGGACTGAAAACTTTGTAGTAACTTGTATGTCATTTCTCTGATCTCCTCCATGTCTAGAATTTTCGTATGTTGGCTGGTTCGCTTAGCTGCCGGTTACATGTACTTAACTCTTCTAGCCGTGATTCTACAAATTTGAACCGGTCTGCGAAATTTCGAGCCTGCATGGCGTGAGTATGTGACGTACGCATGGCACATTGTATTGCCATTTTGCGTTTATACACTAGGCCGAACGTGCTCTCTTACTGCAGACTTCAATGTTCATACCACAATAACTGTTTTCACCTGTGGCTGCAGGTGGTTACGTCAAGTGCTGGCAGCTCCTGAGGTTAGCAAAATCAGCAATTAACTCCCAGCAATATGGCTAACACGTGGAGTCCTCTAGCCATCCTCCTTTTCCTCTCCATGACTACTGTCCTCGCCTCTGCGTCCGACAGTAGAAGGTGCCTTTCCAACGATCCTCCTCCTCTTATCATGTTCTCTGACTTTACAATGTTATATTACTGTGCCAGGATATCAGAAAGCAGTCTAAGAAACGTCAAAAAGACAAATGGCTTATATGGATGATGAAAATCATGTTTCTATCATCTTAATTTACATTTCAATTGCCTGCGCACAATGACGCTCACCGCGCTCCCCTGCCCCCTCTTCTTCCTCCTCCTCCTCCTCCTCCGTCTCCACCGCCTCCTTATGTTGTCTTCCGGATGATTTGTTGTGAGCACTTGCATTGCTGGTTTACTCACCTCAGTATTTCTACTCTAAGATACCGAACGTTAATGGTGCCCAATTTTACAAATGTTCATCACTGGACTGCAGTGATAAAGGACGTATGCACAATATACTTCCTTACGCATATATACATAGATGTATATATTCGTAAGGACGCATGCACAATGTACTTCCTTACGCATATATACATCTATGTATATATGCGTAAGGAAGTTCATTGTGCATACGTCTTTTATCACTGCAGTCCAGTGATGAACATTTGTAATATATATATATATACACCTTCCATTCACACACAATGTGTCTTCTGAAGTCTGTAAACTGCAGGCCCACATTTTAATGCGCGCGCGTGTGTGTGTGTCGTGCGCGCGCTGCGTGCGTTTGTGGGTGCGCGTGTGCATAGGCTTGGGTGCGTGTGTGGGTGCATGTGTGCGTATGCCTGCGTGCGTGTGTACATCATATATTTGAAGCCTGTACTCCATGTAACTCTCTTGAGCAAGGTTATATGGGCAAAGAATAGTCCTAACTTTCGTCTGACTACCTTGTTGCAGGAGTGTGGGCCCTGCAGGCTCCGTTAGCAGCATTTCATTTAAGAGAATGAGCATAACCTCTTAAGACTCGATCGAGACATATTGGTTGTCTCCACCGCAGGAGTCTGAAGACGTCAGGGCCCTGCAGCGGATTTGGCGGGAAGAAGAGAGTCGCCCTCCTGGTGGCGGACCCAGGAGGCTTCTCGGGAAACGCAGAGGCCAAGTTCTATTTCACAAACTTGAAGAGCGCCGTCGCTGAGGAGGAAGGCTCCAGCGTGTGCGCCGGCCGCACCTTCGCCACGCTGCTGGGGCAGCACGTCATCATCGTCACCACGGGTGAGCATACGTACAGCTGCATGTGTGAAAGAGCGTGCGTGGAGTGCGCTTGTGTGCGCGCACGTGTGTGCGCGTATTTCTCTGTGCACGACTGTTCTGTAACCCGACGTTCTTTGTAGTGTCCTTAGATTTGTGGCGGGGTCTGCGCACATGTATGTGTTCCTCATCTGAGTCAGTCTCGGTGTGTGTAATGTTTAAGGCTTATAGTTTGTCACTAAGCCAGGTCAGGAAGCCTGTGACAGCAGCCAGTCATTACTGAAAGTAGTCTAATGTGGATTGTGCTGTATGTTTGTAACTGTGTACCTGCTAAGAAACATCTGAATGTCAACAGGAACACGATAGCGACTGCGTTCATGCATATACAGAGATTAAAGTACACGAGAGAAATAACCACATCAACACACCCATGGTGCTGTCTTCAGCAAAAAAGCTAACATTGTGGTCTTCTTGTTTCTGTGTAATAACTCACAAAATGCTTCCGATGACAAACAGAAGGTAAGCCTGCAGCGCCTGTCTGAGTGCTCCTGACTGGGGTTTCCGGGCAGGCATCGGGCCCGTGACGGCGGCGCTGTGCGTGCAGGAGCTGCTGCAGTGCCGGCAGTACGTCTCTGAGATCGTTTACTCCGGCACCTCCGGCTGGCCCGTGCAGCTGGGCGGCGTCCTCAACGCCGACGGCAAGGCCAACCCCAGCAAGGAGGTGAGAGGAGAAGAGAGTCTTCCGAAAGTCCGCCGACTTTGTGTTTTGCTAGCAATTTGTGGGTTTCTGTTGTGCTGTTTGTGTGCTTGTTTTGATGACGATGGCAAGGGCAACCCTGGGAAGGAGGTGAGAGGAGAAAGGTATCCGTCCCAGTGCTGTGCTAAGAGTGTGTTGGTTTGTGTATTGCTGTCAGTGAGCTCAACAGCGATGGCAAGGCCAACCCCGGCAAGGAGGCGTGAGAAGAAAGCTTCCGCTATGCTATTCTACGCTATGCTATCGTTTTAGAGGTCCAAGTTCTACTTCAGGAATGACGTGCAAGGGATGTGATGAATGCTGCTGGTCATATGCTCCGACAACCCTGTGCACTGTGTATGTGTATGAACGTGGGTCCTGCAAACAGAAAGTTGGACTAATGTGGAACAACGTTCTCACAAAGAGAGTCTGCCTTCCTTGTGACGATGCAAGGGAACTGATAAAGACCGCAAATAAGAGAGAGATTATTTGTGGGCAACGCATGACATAGTAGCTGCAACGTTAGATCATTCTACAAGCACGTTCCCCCGTATGGCACGCCTGCCCCCTAACACCCGCGCGCGTGCTTCTCCCTCCCTCGTGTGCTTCCTCCCTCCCGCTGACTCTGCCCTGCTTGGCCCTCTTCCCAAAGGTGCTCCGCCCAGGCGACGTCTGCGTCGCCCCGTTTGCAATCAACTGGGAGTGCCAGCAGACCGACTGGACGCAGCAGTGCGCCAGCTGGCCCAACGTGGACGCGCTGCCCGCCTTCACGCTCGGCCCCACCGCTGACTTTCTGTACGGGCAGTGCATCTTCAAGGCCTCTGTGAGCCCGATTACCTCCCCCATTCCCCTTCCCGTTGGGGGCAGCGTGTCCACGTTTGGACAGCGGGGCAGCGGAACCCCCCCCCCCCCCCCCCCCCCCCCCCCCCCCCCCCCCCCCCCCCCCCCCCCCCCCCCCCCCCCCCCCCCCCCCCCCCCCCCCCCCCCCCCCNCTCCTCCTGGCCGGCCAGACCCCGGCTACCACGGCTACAGCGCACACAGATAAAGAGACGCACACTTAGGTATCTGCATGTGCCTGCACTTTGTTCCTGCTTCTATACCCGGAGGCTGGCATTGTACGTATGTACGCACGTGTGTACATATGTGTTAAGGTGGTCACATTCTGTATGCATGCACGAGATTTGCTTCCATGTTGAATGAGCGCCCTCGCAGACCAGTCATGGAACCCCAAGCCTCCGCATGTGTGGCCACATGGACCAATTGCGGAGGTCCAAATCATCCGAGTGCCAGCACGGGCGATGGGGCCCTCCTGCCGCGCGCCTCCTGGCCTGAGTAGCAGAGCATACTAACTAATTCACACTAAGTGTTTATAAAAATATATATACAGTATATATAGCGTACATAATGCGTATAAATAGTGTATATACTAAGCATACTAAATTCATACAAAGGCTGGCGTCGATCCTCCTGAAGCAAGCGCGAGGTGGAGAAGGAAACCATCGAGCATAAAGGAGGCAAATGCGGAGGATCTCTATCCTGACACACGTCGTTTCTCCTGCTGCCACCTGGCGCTCTGGGTGTGGCGGATATCTTTCCAGGTCAAGGCTGGCGTGCATCTGTCCAACGAGATCTACTATGCCGCCCGCTCTGCCGTCGGCCGCGCCAACGAGCCGAAGCGGGGCGCCAAGCTGCTGGTGGGCGGCAACCCTCGTCTTTTTCTGCCGCCCCTGCCTTGTCCCAAATGCACACACTCGCTCACGAGTCGCGCCCCTTTCTCCCCGCCGGATTTGTTGTCCGGCTGCGCTGTTGTGCGACTGCATCGGTGCTGGCATTCATAACATGGCATACAAAATTCCACATCTACCTCCTCTTCTCTGAATTCCCCTGCCGCTTTTGACAACCAACACGAGAACCCCCGCAAGCTCGCTGCCAAACGGTCAGAACCAGTATATACCGGGACCAGTTTCATGTGACGTGCGGCTAGTGTGAGCAGGAGCCCTTCTTACACTGGCTCCCACACGCATCCTATCGCCCGTGTCATCGCATACATGCGGAGTCTCGTTCAGACTGCGTACACACCCGCACTCACGCACGCACGCATGCATGCATGCGCGCAACGAGGATCCACATGCACGCTCGTATCTACACACAATGCTGCATGCAAACGTGCGCGCTGAGCGCACGGTATTTGTCTCATGCGTTCAAAATGGGCCGTGGGGCATGTCATGCTTTGTGCAGGCGAACGAGAAAAATTTCTTCGGGAACTTGACGCAGGGCACCGGCATCAAGTACAACGTTGCCCCAGATGCCAGGATCGGGATATATGACTATCGCACCTGCGTTGAGGTGTGTAAGCTCTCCCCCTTGCCCCACCTCTCTCTCTCTACATATATATAGACAAATACATATATATACATACATTATACATGCATGTACATAGATACATACATATACACACATGTATACATGTACATGTATATACACATACATATTCACGTGTAAACATGTGTCTACAATCGTATACACGTGTATAAACTCTCTCTTTATTATTATCACTCTTTATTTGCTATGCAATCAGATTCCACTTCACCTCACACCTGCCACTTCCACGTCTCAATCCCTCACACATATGGCGACAGCTGTCCACTCCACGTTCCAGTCCCTCACCTAGATCGTACTTGCCGCTGACAGGTGGACGGCCAGTTCTTTTACTCGGGCGTGCCGTGGGAGATGCTGTCGCGCGACTTTGCCGCGCTGGCGCTCAACCAGGCGCTCAACACCACCCTCACCCGCCGCGACGTCATTGCCGTGTCAGCCATGGAGGCCGTCGGGGTGGCCCATGCGATCGAGAGGTGCTCATAGCTGCTGCCGTGGCAGCCAGCCATGGCTGCTACTATGGCGGCCAGCCATGGCTGCCTGCCTTTCCTCTCGCCTCTTCCTGTGGCCGTGTCCTGATCTTGGCTCATTCTTGTTGACCCCCATGGGACGAAGGTTCCTCTCTCTCAGCTGCGGAGAGTTCTTGCCTGAAGCTTGATTCTGAGCCTGAGCCTCCAAAGACTGAGGACGGATCACCTAACGCGTTCTAGGTGTGTTGAGAATCTGGACTGTTTATGAGCTGGGCCAGTCAACGAGTGGGCCGAGTTCGGTCTCGCCATCTCGTGTTCTACGTTGCTCATCCCCCCCNGGTGCGCGCAAACTCCGACTACCTGCACGTGCCAGTGACACCTGTCAAGCAGGGGGGCACCACCACCTGGCGCCAGATCAAATACGAGCAGGACTTCCCCACGAGCTACCTCTACGCCATCGCATCTTTCTCGCGTAAGAGAGGGCCCGGCCCCCTTCACAACACTTCCTCTCCAATTTCCTTGAGCCTTGCCGCAATCGTAATCCCAAACCTAATGTGAACCCCTAACGGTAACCCTAACCTGCACCCTAACCTGTAGTTTAAGCCTGCACCCCAACCTGCTCCGCAAAAATCTCCAAGAGCTAGCCCCTGTTTCTGCTCGGTCTCCTCATGCTGCGGACTGCGTGCTGCTCTTTGCCACATCTCTCTGCAGCTGCAACTTCACTGCGGGTGAGGTCAGGAGAAACCAAATTACTGTTGCAGTGCCAGAGCCAGCCGACCCCCTAGATTATTCTAGGATCAAGGCGGCAATTGCTAGCCCGCAGCATGTAATCAAGTATTGGCCCCACAAGAAGCGGCCAGCACTCCCGCCCATGAGTGACTGATGGCGCTGCCTAGTGCGGCTTCCCTTCATACACCACCCCCCTAGCCCCCGAGCCCCAAACATTTACTTTTACCTCCTTTTGCCTGATGTTGTCGACTCTGGCGATGCATCGGAGGCCCAGGCATCACTAGCAATGCTGCTCTAAGGAATCAGATAGTGACTAAGGAACGCCAGTCCCCCCCCTCCCCC
>WELA01001098.1:29197-39253 GCA_009602735.1 Mesotaenium endlicherianum
GAGAGAGAGAGAGAGAGAGAGAGAGAGAGAGAGAGAGAGAGAGACGCGTACCTGCTGCTTGGCTATGCTTACAGGGGTACCAAAGAAATGTCAAACCCTTTTCTGACTATACCTTCACCCCAAGCCATTGGGCTGGGTTGGGACGGCGAGGCCTGGCCTATTCGTTGTGCTAGCTATAAGGTGGGATTGTCTGATCTCCCTTTTTCCCGCTGCGCTTCAGGGCCCAGTTTCCTTTTATTTCCCCATTTTCCTCTCTCCTCATTTTCCTCTTTCTCCTGTATTTATTTCAATAGTATATATCTATCTGTCATCTACGATAGCCCATACGGGCCCACAGTGCCAGCAGGAACAATGCGTACTACTAATATATTTTGCGCATTACGGTCGCGCTTTAGGAAGGAAGGTCGTAATTCCGATGCCTTGATGTCACAACAGAGAAGTACATGATGGCATATGCCCTCATGTGATTTTAAGATTGCTTCCATTAGGAGTGGCTCAGAGACATCTCTGACAGTCCGACAGCTGTCACTGGTATGGGCAATGGAGCTCAAAGCCCGGCGCCTTGGCGGCAGAATCTTAAACTTACTTCAGTTCAACCTAGATTTAGGGCATCACAGATTGTGGATGCTGATAAATTTAAGAGTAGGTGTAAGTCGTATACATTCAGCGAATTTTGGATAATTGTGTGCTTCTGGCCAAGGACATTTGAATACTTATTATTTCGTGGAGTGGTTCCTCGGCTTTGAATTACATGAAGATCGGGCAAGTTCTTCTTTGTTCGTCCAATTGAAGTTCCTAAAGAGGGTCCTTGGCATCAAGCATCAGGCGTCTACCATTCTCCTGATGAGGAGGCTGTAGTCGCGCGTTTGTTCCAATAGGCGTCAGAAGAAGTCATTCAAAAACAATAGACCTCGCTGTGCACGACTGGAAATACACAATATAGACGATCATGAGTCCAGGTCCTTTTGGGGTAGTTATCAACATACCAACCCATGAGCATTATGCAATGCACGTGTGCAAATAAATCTCGGGTCTATCTATCTATCCTGATGCTCCTTGTCATCCCCGTGAGAATGGGAGAGGGTCTAATGGCACGTACTGTGATCTGAGTGCTCTACAGTTATTTCTGTAGTTGTGCGACGTCTGCTTAAATAGCACTCTACATCTCAACGATGATAAGGCATTCGATAAGAGTCCTGCATGCAAACTGGCGTTCTGAATTCCTGAAACAAGTGGATGTGTTACCCCATGCTCGCAGGGGAGGAGGGTGACGGGGGGGCCCCGGGGTAGAAGGGCGTAGAAGAGAAAAATTATTCCTTCTTGACGATAAGAATGAGCTAGCAGAGGCGGTGCCTCAAGGGCAAGTTCGACAAAGCAAAGCTTGCTCATTCTTTTTGCGTCGGTTCTAAGGACAAAGCGTGTATAAATCACGGTGAGTTGACAAACCAAAAGATTCCTCATTCTCTCTGTGTGGGTAATAAGAAGAATGTGAGTATGGTTGTCCCCCTCTCAATCACCGCTTAGTGCGCTGCCCCAAAATGTCTTCCTCCCCAAGAATTATTAAGTGCTTGCCATCCTGATTGTTTATTTACTGTTTGCCGCAATCATGTCCGCTCCGTCGCAAATGCGAGAGTTTGCTGCTTCGTGGATCGTCCTGGAAAAGAGAAAGGCGTTACACACACGTCTAGTGTGAGTGCCTGCCCTGCAATACATATATATATATATACATATGTATCCTTGTCTTTAGAATATAACAATAGTTAATGCACGTATGCATGTGACATTATGTAAATGTATACCAAATATACACGTAGAGCAAATTCTTCCAAACAAGTTTTCTTCGAGCGCACACAACACACAAGCAAACTTGAGCTCAGGGCCAAACGCTACTACAGAATCTGATTGGCAGAGAGAACAAAAAAACAATCATAAGAAAGATGTGGAGTGACTGTGTACGGATGTAAACAAATATATAAGCAACTACGAATATGTGCTTATACTTATATGCAAATATTCAAATGCAAACACAGTCGCAAAGATACACTCGCTGCATTGTGCATTGTGCCCAACCCTTTGCGAAGAAGTCTTGGAAATCAAAAGGGAAGTCCCAAAATCGTACGCCGACAATGCGCATGAAGGGATTCACAGAGCATGCGCCACACTTGACACGACAAAAAGATCATCACCCTGGCTGCAAGGACTTGGCAAGAAGGAACACTCGAGTGACGTGTTGTAACGCGATGTTGATGGATGCAGCAAAGCAGAGCAAAGAAGTGTGTGTGTGTGTGTGTGTGTGCGCGTGTGTGGGCGCGCATATGCATGTGCGTGTCCAAGTGTGTGTACGTGTGCATATGCGTGCGTGTGCATGTGCGTGTGTATCCAAACACGCGCTCGCGCGTGTGTATGTGTGTGTGTGTGTGTGTGTGTGTGTGTGTGTGTGTGAGAGTGAAAATGCATGTGCGCGCCTCCCAGTCAAGACAAACACAAGCACCGTGCTACAGGGGGGGGAGGGGGAAGATGACGTTAAGATCTAAGCGTGGGCACGCACCTGTGGCAATGGCAATGGTGCTCTTCGCTTCAGCGACAGCTGTCCTCCACGACTCGTACTCCTTTTTCTTTACACGCCGCCTCGACGGCTTGACACCTGGCACCTGCTTCCCAGAAGCTCCCGGGGAACCCACAAGTAGCCCAAGTGGCGCATCAGTTGACCATCCCTCATCTGGTGACACTTGGCACTCCTGGCACTCTTGGCGCCCGCGCACAGGCTGCCCCTGGGGGCACCTGCCTGACGGCCTGACACCTGTCGCTGTTCGAGTTATGACTCACAAGCTTCCAAGCCCCGGTCTCTCGCGTCAGCTGACGCCAAGTTGACTCCTGGCACGTGCTCATAAGCTGACAGGCTGGCATCCTAACTGGCTGTAAGCAGATCAAGGGGGGCATCAAGTAGCGACCAGTCAGCCGTGCGTCAGTAACCGAATTACCCTCTGCAAAGGCTCTTTAAGAGAGAGAGAGAGGGAGACACATCACATTCACAAACTAAAAATATCAAATTCATACAATGTCACTGGAGTCAGCATGATCTCTCATTACACAAGTGCGCATGCGCTTTGCATGAATATTATATTATTACTCTACTTTACTATATTACATTATATTATATTAATATACAATATTAAATGAAGCCAGGACTCTTTCACCTCAAGGCCGTCTTCGTCGTCGAGAGAGCCGTCGTCGTCGCTGCCGCTGGTGCTCCTGTCGTCGCTCCCATGCCCACTCTCCTCCCCTCCTCCTCCCCCTCCTCCCCCATGCTCGTCCCCTGTTTCGTGTCTCGCCCTCTTGCAGGAAGCACCACCTGAGAAAAGACCCCTCTCGAGTTTCAACACAGAGGAAGGTCAGACGAAGATCCGGGTGCCACAAGAAAGTGCTTGGCCATCGCAGGTGCGAGGGGAGGTCACGAGATGGAGTGTCAGGGAAAGGAGTCACAGGAGGGAGTGTCATAGGAGGGAGTGTCATTGATTGAAAGTGACGGGATCAAGTCTGATTGGGGGGATGTTTGCAGAAGGGACTCCATCAAGACTTGAACCTACACCTCGCACAAACCTTGCAAAACGATAATACATACATAACCTGAACCCAAGTCCATCATCATAACACTTCCCAACTCCGACCCTGACCCTAATTTTCCGGGCCGTGCGCATCCTAACCTCAACCCGGGCCCCACTTCATATCTCGACCAAAATCCTAATTCATGATTCATCCCTAACCCTAGTTGTTAGCCTTCGCATACCCGTACGTTACCCACAATTGACATGAGCCTTACTCCAAACAGACAATGATGACCTTACATTTTTGGATAAAAATAAAAGGGCGGGCGGGCGGGCGGGCGGGCAGGGGGGGGGTGCGAGGAGGTTGAGTTGTATTCACATCTCCTTCTCGCTACTCAGAAAAGAAACTGACATGGAAACTGAGATGCCATGCTTGTCCTGAAGAGAAGCTACGACCTAAGTCGTTCGCCGTCTAGTCCTTAAACCCTGAAACCCTAAACCCAAACAAACTGTCTTTTGTGCAATAAAGGGAACACGGATGCAAGACAGCACACTATCGTACGCGCGCTCCTGAAGCACACGGCCCACACACTCTCGAAGACTCCCCTGAGCTCTACGCCCGCACCGGAAGCCTAAACCCCTAGGTCCTAAATCCCCAAACATACACCCTTCAACCCCACATCAACCCCACATAAAACAAACATGATCAGGTAGACCAACGAGCAGGCCCCTGAGGAAGTATTCATATACGCCTTCTGAACTCACATCCCCTTTTTCCTCGTGTACATCCAGCGCCTGTCTCTCCCAGGCCTCAAAGTCAGAGTCTCAAACCCTAAATTTCTGAAACGCTCGCGCCATGATCCCCGAATTTCTCAAATTGCTGAGCTCAACAGCTGAGCGGAAAATGACCAACCAAAAACATTGCCCAAGTCCGGTCACTGTCACTTGAATGCCACACCCCTCATCTGTTGAAATCAAAACCATCGGCCCAAGCATCGACTCAAATTGGGTTTCCTAACTGCAATGGTCTGTCCTCCGCATCGCTAGTAATCTTCTTAGAGACAGTGAGACGGACAGACAGTAAGACAGACAGGCAGAGACACGGAGACTAAGGTAGAGACAGAGAACGAGAGACAGAGCGGCAGTGAGATAGAGGGACAGAGAGACAGAGAGACAGAGGGAGACGGCAAGACAAACAGGGCAGGTAAAGTTGAGAGAGAGAGAGAGAGGGGGGGGGAGAGAAAGAAAGAAACAGTACTGGTGCCTAGAGCGAGCCATCTGTCGGCTTGACAGTTATGCGGGGCTCCTTTCCTCCTATCTGCTGCAGGTATCAAGGTTTAAGGGCTGGCAGAAGTACCCAGATTAGGGTCGTCATGTACTGCCAAAGTCATTGTCCTCACATGCGACTCATTTTGCTCTCCCCCTCTTGTACTCAATACTTAAAGTCTAGGTTTTACACGGGGCGTATGCATGAAGATTGGGCGTTTGGAGGTATGTAGGGATAGATCGTGGGAAGAGTCTCCCTCCCACTTACGCCCCCCTGGCCTTAGTGTTGTGTAGCGCTTCTATAGGCTTCTCACTTAGTGTCTTGACATTACATACACACATAATATATAGATATATGCATATATAATGTATATATATCATATTCTTTATCTATTGGGCCTCGAGTTTCATTTCTGGAATTGCTCTCCCTCTCTCCCTCCCTCTTGTTCTCTCTCACCCTTGTGGCCGTCGGTGTTGTGGGGACCGCGCTTCTTCTCGACGCCGACGACGTCGTGACACGTGTCCAGCATGGACGCTATGACCTGCGACGCACGCACAGCGGACGGCGCCGTCCCAATTGGACGGGGGCCACGCAAGGGGCGAGTGAGCAAAAGCTAGCAACTGCGAGAGCTTCAGAGAGATCTCTGCCTAAACTGCCCCTGGACCTCTAAACCCTAAACCATCCGTACCTTTTGTGCGGAACTGCAGCAAAAATACATATCTCGACATGTCGTAGAGCAACATGTATTTTCATACAACAGCAGACACGCCATCGACTACGCCGTCATTGCTCTGAAAGTGAGTGACTATACAGCTCACGCTAACGCTATGGTACTGCAGTTGTGGAACAATAACATGTGTCCGGAGCCACTGGGAAAGGCTGTGACATACGCTACGATCAAAACAAGGCAGTGTTTGCGCAAGTGAGTTTCATACGTGTACAAAGGTCCGTACACATGTATAAGATGTGTACACGCACACAAGCACGCTTACATGCACACACACACACACGCATACGCACGCGTGTTGACTTCCATGTGCGCACATACATGTCAATATCTATACGCGAAGTACATGCAAATACACATATATATAAACATTGGTACATATGCACACACACATACATATATATTATATATTTATATCCATAAATGTCTTCGATGCTGCTTGTATTTGCAGACCCGCCGCATGTCACCGAGCACACACTGGACTGAGGGGGGCCAAGTTGGGACAGTCGAGCACAGAGGAGGCAGGGGAAGCGCCCGGTGGCATACGTTTGCAAACTCCACGTCAGCAGCGCCAACAGCGTCCTGCACCTTCTGGCGGTCCACCTTCAGCTGCACACGTGGAGGCCAACGGGAGTGACACATGGCATGATAAGGACGGGCATGGCCATATGCGTCCCCTTTCTTCTGCGCCCCTTACATGTGCTTGTGTATGGGTCCGTGCGGGAGAGTGTGTGTGTGTGTGTGTGTGTTTGTTGGCGGGAAAAAGGGGGCAAGATGGGAATGCATGTGCTTCTTTCTGTGGGATGCATACTTATATCTGTTTACATTTGTGCTTGCATATGTATGTCTGTATATGTGTATATGTGCATATATGTATGAATACGTCTATATATATGCACGTATATATTCAATGTACGTGGAACCCCCCTGAAACACACACACACACGCACACACATATACGCGGACACACACACACACACACACACACAAACGCGCGCGCGCGCGCATTCTCTGTCTTCCTGTTGTGGAAAGGAACATATCATCTGCGAGTGAGTGCAAACGTCGATAGAAGGCACGTCAAACTGACGCGTCTGGTTGCATGTACGTGTCCACATGCATGCGTGCATGTGCGCGTTGGTATCTTGATGACGATGGGTCCAGTATGGGAGTATACAGGACGTGTACCCACGCAGGCATGCGTCTGTATACGTGCCGACAATCGAGAATAGAGGACGTGGCAAGGATGTTGAAGACAAAAAAATGATGTGAGCAAGAGAGCGTGAGCGCGTGTCTCCGCGAGCTCCCATGAGTTTGTGTCGAGTGCGTGCGCACATGAGTATCTGTACCTGTGTGGGTGTGTGTGTGTGTGTGCGTGCACGCGCGTGTGCATGCAAGTGTGTACGTGCACTTGGTGTGGCCGTTTGCTTAGACATTGTGTGTGTCTGCGAGTGCGCGTATGCGTGAGTGTCTGTGTACGTGAGACGAAGTGAGGGCCAGGGAGTGAGGGAGGAGGGAACAATGGAGGGAGGGAGGGAGGGAGGGAGAGAGGGACTGTCACACCTTGAGCCTTCTGGCGGTGAGATAGAACGCCACAGCAGTGAACACGGGCCGTGCGAAATCGGCCGTCTGTCTCCGCCCCTCCGGCAGGGCTGCACTTCAGACAACAGACAAACTTGGGTGGGTTCAGACAGACAGACACCAGGAAGTGCTGATGGCTTCAAGAGTTTGAAACTAGGGTTGAGGTTTCGGATTAGGTGAGGGTTTGCGGTGAAAGGCCTAGGTTAGGCTTAGGGTTAAGGTTAGGGCTCGAATTGAGGAAGGCAGAGCGTTCAGCAGCAAACAGAGAATTTGGCATCTTTTCAATTTCCTGTTTGGAGATTTCCCCATCATAAGCATAGGTGTGAGCAAGAACACGACAGGTGTATCGGAATGTTGTTGAATACTTCTGAAGTATTCAGCTCTTGTTGAGCCTTGCAGGTGCGCTTTGGCGCAGCTGGCACCCGCATGATGATGAGAGAGAAACAAGGATACTGCAGGGACTCTGCAGCCACAAGTTCTCCCTTCCCCCCCCCGCATCCGTGCAAGTGTAGGTCTAGCTGCACTTTCAGAGCCCTGGATTCAAATTAGAGCTCACGTGAGCATATCACACACTCGTCCAACTCTCCACTGAAGGCAGTCAGAGGACAACGAAATATTCATTATATTATTATTAATTATATTAATTATATTATTATTATTATTATTATATTATATTATTAATATTTATTACTTATAGTCTGACTTGGGGTACCTTGCCGAATCTTTTTTAAGATGCACTGCAAACATAGGTGCTCAGACACGTGATTGGCAGTTATGCATCCATTATTGAATCCTCCCACGTAGAAGACCAGCACGCAGCATGGAGCCCTTTCACATACGGATCCACACACACGATAAGAAATGAATACAGATGAGGATATGCGTTTGCATTTCATGCGAATGTGTGCAGATATATGCATACCATCCGCATGTGAGTGTGTGCGTGTGCGCACGTGCGCGCGTGTGTGTGCGCACGCGTGCGTGTATGTGCACGTGTGTGTGTTTGCAAGTGTGTGTGCGTGCGTGCGTGTGTGTGTGTGTATGTGTGTGTGTGTGTGTGTGTGTGCGTGCGTGTGCGTGTGTGTACTCGTGGACGTGTATGCGCATGGGAAGTGAAGCTGACTGCCCTCCCCCACGAAAGCTCACTCATACTGATTCAAAAAATGCTTCAAGAAATCCAAAAAATCACTAGTATTAAGGGAAAACAAGACACCTCTCCCTCCCCTCAAAATCAAGTTAGTCATCGCCTTATACTGTGTATTTTTTTGCGTCAGTACATCACACTCTACAACTAGCAAACACACCAGGATAGGAGAGAGAAGTTGTACCTGCAATGAACCGCTGCTTGTACCTGCACCCACCCCCCACCCCCCCCATTATGCACACCACCCCCGGCCCCCCCAGTAACCACACACCAGCTTGCAAAGATGTCAATACAGATGTTTTCTTTGCACTGCGTGCACGACTAGGCCACGATGAAGAAGGGCCCGAACAAGTTATTCTTGGAAACCCAAAAAGCTTATGGAGAGAGAGAGAGCGAGAGAGGGAAAGAGAACGAGAGACGCGGAGAAAGAGAGCTCTAGGAGAGGGAGAATGGACGTGCTGCCCGAGATTTGAGGCAGTCCAGCCTGGCCCAGAAAAAGTCTAAAAGCGAGAGACGGCCTTACCTTCACGGATGAAGCTGCTCGTGGATCATGCATGCGTGTGAATTATACGCATTCGCAAGAAGGTTTGAGTACGCACGAGTGCGAAGAACACAAACAAAGTTTCTAACAGAGGCGTGTTCACTAACAGAGGCACGTACATTCTCCAGCGCAGCCATGGATATACATGGACACCTGCTTCCACGCATGTTTACGTCTGCAATGGCGCACAGAAGCTCACATACACTACGTAGATACATGCGTCCATCCATGCATGCAGACGCACATACGTACGTTCGTTCGTGCGTACGTATTCGCGTACGTACATGCGTGTATATGTGTGTGCGTGCATCCACACGTCCGTCCACGCGTACATGCACGCATGCAGGCACACAGAAGGCAGGTGCGGATGCAAGTGCTTGCAACCAGGCGTGCACATGCACACGTGCGCGCATTGCGCTACTCACAGGGTGAGGTTCCGCTGCACCACATCTGCGAGGCGCACACACCCGAACTGGATGGCCAGCTCCCTGATGCTCACGTGGGGCCTGCACCGGCCAGCACCACAAGAAATGATACCCCGAGGTTGCTGTCATCTTTGCCCTTCTCATGGTGAGGAGAGCAGGGGCTTGCACTATATGCATCCCTCTCCTCTCTAGAATCCAATGGGAGACCGGCGCAATGCTCGAAGCGAGGAAAAAGAAACGGAGTGCTCAAGAGACAGTCCACCTAACGTACACGCAGAGGGTCTCAGAGTGTAGCTGGCTGCCTTGTGTGTTCAAAACATTAAACTTGATCGATGGAGACGAAGCCCTTGGTGAAAATCGGCACTATTGCCTTGCCCCCTTGTCGCACAATCAAGCCCAAACATCTGTCCCCTGGCCCCTGTCGCCACTGCCAAAGCCCTATACGATCCCAGCAGCACCTCTCAGCCTCATCGCTTCGTCATCCTGTCCCCCTCATCCCGAGCCTCGCGTCATCCCCAGCCTCGTTCCGAGCCTCCTGCTGACGCCCGGCCTCATCCCCAACCTCTTGCCATGCACTCCCCACCTCCATCGCCGGCCGATGGCTATCCCATGCCCACCTCTCTCCTTCCCATCCTCCCCCTTTCCCTTCCTGGTCCCCATCTCCCCGTCCCTGCCCCTGTCCTGTCCCCCTCTGTCCCGTCCTTATTCCCGCCCCTGTCGCCCTCTGCGCCGCTCCCCTCGCCGTTCCCGACCACCTCTGCCCCGTCCCCCTCTGCTGCGTCCCCGTCCCCGTCCCCGTCCCTGTCGCTGTCCCCAACCCCGTCCCCGT
>WELA01001098.1:39674-60915 GCA_009602735.1 Mesotaenium endlicherianum
GGGGGGGGGGCTCCTTGAGCAGAGGCGACACACTCACGCACACACACTCGCACGCACCTGAGGCCAAGCGCATTCTGGAGCGCGGACAGCGAGCGCGCGTGCGCCTTGTCCGACAGCCCGCTCACCCGCATGGCGCGCTGCCGGTCCACGCTCACCTGCTGGCTACGCTCCCTCGCCCACAGACACACACACGCACACATGCACACACACACACACACGTGCAAGCACGCGCCGGAAGCGGCCGCCCGTCCACCCACCAGCAGTGGCAGCAGCAGCAGCAGAAAAGATAGCGCAAGCGTCAGGCCCTTCTTCTCCCCTTCATGTATTATGCGTGCTTGCTCGTGTATGCGTGCGTGGGTGTGCGTGCACGCGCGCATATGTGTGTGTGTGTGTGTGTGTATGTGCGTGTGTGTTGTCGCTTTCTTCAAGATTAGAAAGCTTAGTGAGGGAAGCCTCAGGCACTTGACACACACGTGCGTGCGTGCGTTTGAGTGCGCAAGTCTGCATAGAGAAACAGCAAGCACCAGCAAGATTCTATGTGCCCTCTACTAAGTACCAGATTTAGAGATGAAACTAGCTGCATGCAATACAGCGCGTTTTATATCACCAGTACCATACTACCAGAGCCATATTTTAGATTGAAACTGGAGTGTGAATCTGAAGTTGAACCTAAACTCGGACATGTACCTGGACGTTTTCCAGACCCTCCAAGTTTATTGACTAGCACAATTTGAAGATGTAGGAGCCCCTAGGCCATCAGTTAGCAGCCAGCTGGCAGGCAGGTAGGTAGGTCGGTGAGCTGGCGCTTACGTGCTGCAGGCGAGCTCGATGCACAGGACAATCTTCGCAAACTCGCCCTGCGTGCCACGTCAGCATTGTGCCACGTCATCAGTCAGTGAGTGCCAGCCGGCACTTACTTGGTCAGCTAGGTACCCCACGCCCCATCAGCACCAGTGTTAAGTGGTGGATGGGAAAGTCAACACCTCACATGCACGCACTATAGCACTAGCTCTGACCTCAGTCAGCCGCCCATCCAGCTGGCCAGCCGGCCAGAGCCAGTGCCACAGTTAGTGCATATCAGAGCCCGTGGCCTGGTCAATGCCATTGGCAAGGTCAATGCCAGTGGTACGGTCAATGCCAGTGGCACGGTCAATGCCAGTGGCACGCTCAATGAAAGTCAATACCAGCTAGTGTAAGTCAACGGTAAGTCAACAGGTGTGAAGTGTCTGGACCAATGCAAGGTTTACAGGGGTCCACACGAGTGTGGTGCTCTAATATGCACTGCAGTCAGTCACTCACGCCAGCCAGTTGAGACTGCCACTGTTCCTTGAGGGGTTTTGCTCTCCAGTAGGGATTGACTCTACCAGAAAGTATTAGTGAATCCCAGCCCTTTGGTGGTCCGCAAAGCTTCAACGCTAAATCCTCCCCCCCAATTAGGAGCTCCATCAGGTTGAAGATGTAGACACTCTTAAGAGTGAGTGATTTGGAGGGAGAATACTAGGAGTGAGTAAGATGACGGGTACATTATACGAGCGTAAGAGCCCCCCTGGACGTTGATCACGTTGAGTATGCTACAGCACTATTGCAGACCCATATAAGATGAAATGCCAAACCCTCGGATGTGCAGTCAGGATCAATATTGACTCAACTACTTCTCTACCGCAGGAGATATCTTGGCCGGAAGAAGGGCTGCCTCTATGTAATGAAAATTACGCTAGAGACTGAAGGCTCGACAACACTACTGAATATTGCTAGCTCTTGGAGGTGCAAATTGGCCTCAAAATGATGAAGTGGTTGTCGTCAGTGTATCTTACGATGCCAAATGCGGCTGACTCAAAGCGCAGGTTGCACAACCGGTGCAACTCCTGCGCCTTCCTCGCCAACTTTGGTGCTTCTTCAAGTCCCATCTTCCGCATCAAGGATTTCACATCCATTGAGCCTCTTCACAAATATCCCCAAATTTGGCTATACAATGGCTATACAATGGGAAACAGCCTTTTCCTGGGACGGCTACAAGTGAGCTGCCAAAGATTGTGTAGCGGACGATTTTCGGAGCTGATCAGTGACGGGGACAGGCTTGAGCTTACGGTCTTAGTTCATGGATTCAAACAACAGAGGGTGTCCAATATATCTGCCAGACTGTGACAGACTGCTTCTTTACTTCCGACAACAGGAGGAAACAGATCGTCTTGCTATAATACTACCTGCTAGAGGCGATGCCCAACGAACGTGTGGGACAGGTATACTTAGGAAGATGCATTTATTAGTGTCGAGTGTCTGTCTTCCCGCTCGTCTCGTTCCCCTGCTCAATTCGAACAAGCGCGGGAAGGCCAGTGTACATTGAAGTCCAGCAGAAGTATAAGAGATATTTCTGTAAAGATATCCTTTGCGAAAGTAAAGTGAATTCGAGACAAAAGGATAATGTTTATTACTGAGAATATACTTCGCATAACGCATGCGGATCGATGAAGTTTTTCGGGTATTCTGCAATTCGCTGGTATTTACTGGCAATGTATAGCCTCCAGTTCAACCAGGTCCAAAACTGGTCCAGCCTAGTTCAACAAGTCTAACCCCAGCGTAAAAGTACGTCAAATTGCGTCAAATGCAGACCCAAACTTATATTAGTGTAGTATATATCGTCGACTTAGCTCGTATAGAGACATTCAGCATGCCATCATCATCACTCCATCCCACTTCCATTCAACTCCTCTCCGTGTAATATCCATAACAGAAACATCAGAGCAGACTCGTTCAAAGAGTTCTTATACGAGTTCTAAGGTGCTGCAGCAAACCTTGAGGATAGTTCTACTTTTTCGTGTCGGACTCTCCTTTGCTCAGATGACCATTCACACGAAGAATGTTGTGGTGATCAACATGGCCTAGGTAAGCGAATTAAAGAGTCGTTAAGAACCTGCTCTCGGCTTGGATGCGCTCTCACAGAGGCTTTCTTGCTGTTTCCGTCCATCTTATCTGCTCTAAAAGTGAAACGTTGTGCTTGGTGCACCCTCAGGTTGGCACGTGTGAAGAGAGTTAAGTACTTTGATGCATCAATGCTTTTTCAGATAGTGCGGTGATTTCTGACTCATGCACTACCCTTGCGATTTGTTGTCGAATTTTGGAAAAGCGTGCCCAAGTGGTCTTCTTCTGATTGAGACTGGCAATATGTGATAGGACATTCTCAAAGCTGTTCCTGCATTTGACATGCATGATCATTGGCTGCGCCGCCCAGACACCCGTTCGATATCTTTAGTTACTCGCAAGGTGGCTGTCTTTTTGCCTTGCAGGTGTACGTTAGCTTTCTGCTACCTCTTACTTCCTCTCTCTTGCTCCCTGGTGGACAGTCTTTGAAGAAATAGACGTCCTGCGAGACAGAAATTGGAAGAAGTGTCCCCCAAGCAGCGTACTTTAGTGTCTGTTGTAGCAAAGGACAGAAAGAGCGTTTCCAGCTTGACTTTTTACGCGACAGGTTCCAAACAAGGAGCTACTTAAAAGGGTGACATTGCCTGCTGGTAGTGGTGTGAGCAATTTGCAGCAGGCAGGAACACTTGGTGACAGTACTTCCATAGATGCAGGCCAAGCAGAAGTATACTTAGATCAGAGCTCAAGTGCAAGTGGACGTAGCAAATGCACGCTAGATGCCAGGTGGCTAGGTACTTCTTCCCCTCTCCAGCTGATGTTGTTGGCCAAGCAGCCATGCATCTTTGTCTCATAATTTGAACGAGAAGCGACGACTTAATTCCTCTAGTCTTCTTCCAGAGGAGCAGCAGTGAGGTGGTATTCAACAAGCAACTGGTTTGGGAGAGCAACCAGAGGGCCGTGAGTGCAATTCATTTTTCTTTGTTTAGAGGTGAAGCAGCAGTTTGTCATCCGCCTTTCTTCATTCAGGGAGCTGCAGGTGGCAGGTATTTAAAAGGCTGTCAAACTTCAAGCAGTTGGTCCCGAGGGGAGTGACGGGGGCGGTTCTAAGAGGGCCATGAATACGGACGAGCCCGTGCACCGGGTGTCTCTCTCCGGCGCCGTTCTCGCATCCCTGCTGGAGCATGTGTCGTCCGGCCATGGCGACAGCGACGGCATTCTGTTCGGGAGCCTGGTAAGGCAGCAGATTACCTCTCTGGAGGACAACGTGGAGGAGCAGAGCGTGCGGGAGGAGAGGACAGCTGTCGTCACGGGGCTGTGCTCCACGGGGCGCCCCATGAGCTTCTTCGACGGCACGGGAGCCCTCGATCACGCCAGGCTGGCGCAGATCCTGGCCGCGCGCTCGCAGGGCGCCAGCGGGTGCGGCGATCCCCCCATCGGATGGTTTGCGCAGCGTCGGAACACCCCCCTGCGCCCCTCCATGAGAGAGAGCTCCGTGTGCGCTCACTTCAGAGCCCTCTCCTCCCCTCAGCCGCAGCCCCAGCACCAGCACCAGCACCAGCAGTCACAGCCCCCGCACCAGCAGCAGCAGCACCAGTTGTCAGAGCACCAGCAGCTCCAGCAGCAGCAGCCCCAGCACCAGTCACAGTCACAGCCCCAGCAGCAAGAGCAGCAGGAGCAGCAGCAGGAGCAGCAGCAGGAGCTGCTCTCGAGGCCGATGGGTGTGCCGGCCTCGTCGCCCTTCCTCTTCCTCCTCGTCTCGGGCTCCATGGATCCCGCGCGCGCGACCCACACGTACGAGTACAAGGCGTTCCAGTACCACCCCAGGGCCTGGGGTTTTAGCCTGGAGCCTCGGGACGTCAGCGTGGTCAACATCGGCCCGGCCTTCCGAGGGCAGTACGAGTCCTTCGCCCCCACAGCCCCCTTCCCGCTCCTTCCACGGCCGCCTGCCGTCAGCGCTGACGTGGACATCCCTGATGGCCGGCACGCTTCTGCCAGCTCAGCAGATGTGCACGGGGAAGGAGGGGCGCCTGATGCAGGCAGGCCTGGCATGGGCAGAGCAGGTGGAGGCAGGGGGAGGAGTAGCGGGGGGGCGATTCACCATGCTCCAGAAAGGGAGCCGGATGGTTCAGAGAGGGATCCAGGTGGCGCGGGCGAATCTGCGGGGGGCTCCCGAGTGGCGACTCTCAGATCGCTGGTGGGGAGGGAGGGGCAGAGGCCATTGGTCCACCTGGAGCGGCTGTACTCGCAGATGCTGGCTGAGCTGGACTCGCTGGCGAAGGATGTCGGCGAGAGCTCATTGGCTCTCAGGAGGCAGGTAGGCGTGCTTGGTTGGGGGAATTTGCAAATCTGTAAGAGGAGGGAGGAGGGGTGGAAGGGGAGGGGGAAAAGGTGGAGGGGAAGTGGGGGAAGGGGTGGGAGGGGGAAGGGAGGAAGTGGGGCGTTCTGCGTGCATGGCCTGTAATATTGTGCTCTGTAGTGAAGGCTGGAGTCTGTTTCTTACGCCCTCGATGTCTATAAATCTTCTGGTGTGGGTTAGTGCGGAGAGCTTGTGTTGGGACTGTGGGACAAAAAGGATCCGTCATTAAAAGGGCTCAGATGCTCTGGTTCTCGAAATCTGGTGAGGCTTACCTGGAACGGTAGGATTGGCTCTTGAGGCGTGCTTTATCCATCTGCTGCTGCTGCTTAGATGGCAGGGTTGACCTCTTTGACTTCACCATTCTTCTTTCTGCTTTTAATATTGTCAGTTGCCGGCAGCCTATGTTCAAATTCTCAAGTCTTTGAAGGCCTGGCATGCGTAATGCTGCTACTTAGTGATGATGAAATGTACGGTTGTTTGAGTGTGGTTTCAGAAGACTAAGTATTGGCAGAAGTGAATTCAGCACGACTTCAGTGGAACTGTGTTGCAGGCGGAGTTAAATGTGAGATTACAGGCAACCATTGCTCAAGGAGAGTACTCAAACGCGCGAGATTTAATATGAGACCTGAAAAAAGTGTGTACAATGGCTCTTTCATTTTTCCTTTGATGAAAGAAAGGCAGCATTGATGCTTTTTGTAGTGAAACAGATAGATAAAGTACTTAGTAAAACAGAATAGTTTGTCTATTCAAGACAAGGATCTTTGAACACAAGTGGTAGCTTCTTGAAAGAGAGATGGCTTCTTGAAAGTTAATATATTTCTGGATTTTGGCAAGTACAAGAGTGATTCTGGAATGTCTTTCTATGTTCTAGCTCTTGTTTATATACTTGCTACATAAGTAATTTCTAGGAAGGTGTATGTTGATGTGTTGGCACCCAACACATCCCAAAACTTGCCACCTCTTTCTAGAATAATGTACACATGTCCTTTTGACCTAAAAATGGCACATTTGACTTTTGCCACATGGAGTTCTTCTAGGTCTTTCCTCTAACTTCGAAAATGCCTTGGAAGGTTCAAAGGACATGAACCAAGTTACTAGAGTACCTATTCACACTTGACTCCACACAATACTACTCCAAATATATTTGAAAACATTAAAATATATGCAAACTAATATATAATAACTCAAATCACTACATCACCCCCCCGATAGAAAAAGCGACGTCTCGGCGCGTCAAGTCAGGTCTTACACATGTGGAGCAAACTAGTCAACAGTTTCAAGTCAGATGCCACACATGTGAAGAGGACTAGTCAAAGGCGCCAAGTCAGGTGCTACACATGTAAGGTAGACTAGGCAAGGTCGTAGGTGGTGTGACCTTATTGGCTAGCCTACTCCTTAATGATAAAGAAAATTGTACAAGTTGGCCCAGAATCTGCCACAAATTCAAAAATTCATAGCGGCCACAGAACTGCTCCGAATCTAAAAATTTGAGTGCCAGACGGACCGCGTCGGAGAACTGTACCGGGTCACCAAATTTGAGAGCATTCTCATTTCTGGAGTGTCGTTGAGAGCTGAGAGAGTAGGCACTCCAAATCTGTGCAGAAACTTCTGAAAATCATAAGTCCTTCTATGCTTCTCCAAATTCTGCAAACTAAGTCTCAAACTGGGCGCTGTAAGATGTTCTAC
Source organism: Mesotaenium endlicherianum (assembly GCA_009602735.1). NCBI lineage: Eukaryota > Viridiplantae > Streptophyta > Zygnematophyceae > Zygnematales > Mesotaeniaceae > Mesotaenium > Mesotaenium endlicherianum. The sequence continues at coordinate 46,576 of WELA01001098.1, forward strand.
CAGAGTCTTGAGTTTCAGAGCATTCCAAGTTCAGGGGAAGGCACAATGTCAGAAGGCATATTCTGTCCTAACAATGCCAGCAGCCTGACCCCCTTCTACTTAGAGCATCATATCTCTCTCACCAGTGCTCCAAATTGAGCAAACTTGGACTCTAAATGACCGGCTACTCATGGACTACAGCCAGGTAAATTTTCAGAATTTATTATGCAGAGACCTATTACCAGTAGCAGTTTTAGTTTTCTGTCCAGAAACTGCGAGAAGAGAAGAGTGTCTAATGTCAATTTTTCCTCTTTCTTGTTCTTGCAGGCTGCCTCCAAGGGGTCTTCTGCTGCTTCTTGATGGTGGCAGGCTGCCTCCCTGAAGTCTTCGGGCTTCTAGTAGAGAGACTTGGGGCTGGTCCAAGATGGGGGTTGGCGGCATGGAAGCGCTTCAACTTTCTCTGAACTTTGTCAAGGTAGTGCGCCGCCACCCAACTATTCTCCGAATCTGGATATCCTTTCCACTTGATCAAGTATTGCTGCTGTCTCCTGAAATTTCTCATAGCCACTATGTCTTCCACTTCGTACTCCAAATGATCATCCACTATTGTTGGGGCTGGTGGGGTTGTCACACGTCCTGGGAACTTGTTGTGGGGTTGCACATACGGCTTGAAGAGGGAAGCGTGGAATACGGGGTCGATGTGCATAGTCTGGGGAAGTTCTAGCTTGAAAGCAACGGGGTTGACTTGCTGGATAATCTTGAAGGGTCCCAAATACTTGGGAGAGAACTTGCTGCCGGCAGGCCTGTTGTTCAGGGAAATGTTCTTGGATGATAGTAACACGTTGTCACCCACTCTGTACGTAATTTCTCTTCTGGATCTGTTCGCCACTCTTGCTTGAGCATCTTGCGCGTGTTGTAGAGCTTTCTTCGCTGCTGTAAGGGCTGCTTCTAATGTCTCCATAAAATCTGTGGCTGCAGGTACTCCATCATGGCCAGCCGTGAAGCTCAGTGGCGTGGTCGGATGGAAGCCATAGTTGAGGAAGAATGGGGACTCATGGGTAGAGGCCTGCGTAGTGTTGTTGTAGGCAAACTCGAGGGGGGTCAAGTACATGTCCCAGTCTTGCTCGAGGGTAGACACGTAGGCCTTTGAAGAGGTCTTTAGGGTACGATTCAACGCTCGGTTTGCCCATCTGATTGTGGGTGGTAGGCAGTAGACATATCCAGCGATGTACCCAAGTTCTTGAAGAGATTTTTCCAGAAATGGCTTGTGAATCTTGGATCTCTATCTGACACAATTCTTGATGGTAGTCCATGGAGTCGGAAGATGTTGTCAAAGATGAGTCTTGCAAGTTGTGGTGCTGTAGCCTTAGTCGTCGTGGGAATAAAATGAGCCATCTTGGTAAGTCTGTCCACCACCGTGAGTATTGCATTATGGCCTCGAGGTGTCACGGGCAAGTCCACGATAAGGTCCATTGAGATGTCCGTCCATTGTCTTTCGGGGATTGGTAGTGGTTGGAGGAGTCCTCCCGCCTTTTGCGATGATGGCTTGATTCTTTGGCATGTGTCACAGCTCCTGCAGTACTCCTTGACTTGCTTAGACATGCCTGGCCAACAATAAGTCCTAGCTAGAACGCCCGTGGTCCTTAGGATTCCAAAGTGTCCTCCAAGAGGGTTGTCGTGTGCTTCTCGTAGAAGCAAGAGCCGGAGGTCTAAGTCATTAGGAACACATCTCTGGCCCGTATCTTGCCTCACCCAATAATTGCCTTCTTGCTTCTTGCATGGGTCCAAGGCTGCTTCTCCGTTCTTGTAGTAAGGGTCTCTTTCATAGGCGGCTGAAAATCGAGCTTCCAGATCTGTCTTCAGGGATACCATCACTGCATTTAATTGCAGTCTTGAGAGGGGGTCAGCCGGGTTTGTCTTGCCGGGCTGGTACTGAATCGTGATGTTGTATTGTTGCAAGTATCCGCTCCATCTTGCTTGTCTCCTTGAGAGATACGGCTGCGTTTGGAGGTGCTTTAACGCCTCGTGGTCCGTGGTGACCAGTACTTTGCGTCCTTCAACGTAGCAGCGCCAAACCTTCAAGGCATGTACAATCGCCAATGCCTCTCGCTCCGTGGTTGTATAATTTTGCTCGGCTGGATTTAGCTTCCTTGACTCGTAGGCGATGGGCTGCAGTCCCTTGCCTTGGTCTTGAAGCAGGATTGCTCCTATTGCATAGGAAGATGCATCGGTGATGACGTGGAAGGGCCAATCTGGGTTTGGACTTGGGAGTGTGAGCACCGGGGATGTGGTCAATCTTCGCTTTAACTCTTGAAATGCCTCTTCCTCTTTCTCGGTCCATGTATATAGCCTGTCCTTCTTGAGTAGATCTGTCAGGGGGGCTGCTATGTGCGAGAAGCCTTGGATGAATTTTCTGTACCAATTGGCAAATCCCAAGAATGACTGGAGTTCTTTCTTGGTCGTGGGGGTTGGCCATTCCTCCACCACCGTGGTCTTCTTGGGGTCTATCTTGATGCCATCAGCAGTCACGTGGAGACCTAGGAACTCCACTTCTTGTTTGGCAAACTCGCATTTTGACTCCTTCGCAAACAGCTTGTTTTGCTTCAATACTTCAAGGACTTCTTTCAAGTGTCTCGCATGCTCTTCAAGGGTCTTGCTGTAGATAAGGATGTCATCGATGAATACCACCACAAATCTGTCCAACATGGGCTGAAATATGGTGTTCATCATAGTCATGAAAGTTGCTGGCGCGTTGGTGAGTCCAAATGGCAGGACCATGAACTCAAAATGTCCATATCTTGTCCTGAATGCCGTCTTCTCTATGTCCGGTTCTGCGATGCGAATCTGGTGGTAGCCGCTCCGTAAGTCAATCTTCGTGAAGTACTTGGCTCCAACCAGCCGGTCCATGAGCTCATCCATGCGCGGCAGCGGGTATCGATTCTTGATGGTGATCTTGTTGAGGGCGCGATAGTCCACACACATCCTCAAGGTACCATCTTTCTTCTTGACAAATAGCACCGGGGCTCCAAATGGCGACTTGCTAGGTCGAATGAAGCCATGCTCCAGTAGCTCCTTGATTTGCTTCTTGACTTCGTCTAGCTCCGTGTATGACATTTTGAACGTAGGCCGAGAGATGGGCTTGCTTCCGGGCTCCAACTCTATCTTGTGGTCTACGAATCTTTTGGGGGGTAGGCCCTTGGGCAATTCCGGGGAGAACACTTCTTTGTAGTCCTCAAAGACTTCTTGTATCTCCTTGGGAACGGGGCTGCCTTCTTGACTCTCGATGTCTTTCTTGATGTCTTTTGGCGTGATCAAGGCCAAAAGAAGCTCGTGTCCCTTCCTCACAAGTCTCTTGAGTTGGAGGGCGGACAATAGTATCTCGTGTGCCGGCTTCTGGATGTCTTGGGTCTGGATATTCTGGATTGCGCGCAAAATACAGATTCTTGAAGTGATGTCATTCTTGATCTTGATAGTACCGGTCCTCCAATCAACTTGGGGGTTGTGCTTGGTCAACCAAGGCGTCCCTAGGATGACGTCGTACTTGCCCAATTGCATGGGGGAGAACACTACTCTATCCTTGAAGGACTTGATAGAGAGTGCCAAGGGGTACGTCTTCTTGGAAGGGGTAGTATAGGAGAATCCATCGGGCATCATAATCTCCTCGTCGTGGTCAAGAGTTCGCATAGTAATACCGTGCTTGGTGGCAAAATCTGCAGCAATGAAGTTGCCTTGAGCTCCGCTATCCACCAAGATGTGGACCTTCTCTCCTCCAAGGTAACCTCTCAAACTCATTGGGGCTGGAACGTCGTCTTCAACGGGGGTCTCCACCTCACTTGGCGTGTTGCCTTCTCGTGAAGTGGGTCTTGGGGTGGTAGGCTCCTGGCCTACCGGCGCTGTCCGTTTTTTGACAACTTTTTGGGGCATGACAGTGCACGATGGCCCTTTTCCTTGCAATAAAAGCAAAGTCCAGCCGTCATGAGAGCTTCTTTTTCAGCCGGGGAGAGTCTTGCTTTCACTCCTTGCTGGTTTCTTGCATCATAAGTGTCATTGGAGGGTCTTCCACTCTTCCGGGCAGCCGCGGGGTCCCTTTTAATAACTCCGATTTCCATGGGTGTGGGTCCAGATTCGGATGTGGAAGGGGCTGCGTACACGCGCGTCGTCGGTACCCGTGAAGATGAAGGCACGGAGTGCTTGAAATCCAAGGTATCCACCTTTTGGGCCACTTCAATGATCTTTGAGAAGTCCGTCAAGTCGCGTAACTCCACTTCCTTTGCCACCTTGGGTTTGAGGCCAAAGATGTAGCGGTCAATCTTCTCCTCGAGAGACATGTTGGGGATCTCAAGAGTGAGGGCGTGAAATCTGGATGTATACTCTTGAACGGACGTCGTTTGCTTGAGATGGTGGAGCTTTCCTCGGGCAATCTTCTCCGCATTGATGGGCATGAATTGCTTCTTGAGGGCCTCACGAAAATCTGCCCATCTTGCATATGATGGTGGGGGCTCTTGGCCGAGCATGGGGTGCGCCATAGCTTGATATATAGCCGCTTGATAGTTACGCCACCATGATGTTGCTGCTCCTCTAAGTAAGGTAACGGCAAAGGGAACGTAGTCCTCCTCGGGTACTTCAAGGAATGCGAGGTACGTCTCCACTTGGTAGAGCCATAAATTCAGGTTGGCACCTTTCCCGGGGTTGAAAGTGTCGGGTTTGCCGGGCTTGATGAGTTTCCTTGCTCTCGTTGGCTCTTGTGGAGGCGCTTGAGCCGGGGCTGGATTTTGAGCATTGCTCGCAATAGGGGCAACCATGGCAGCCATAGCTTCTCTTGACGCTTGCACGGTTGCTTCATAGGTGGCCAAGCCCACTTGGTTGTGGACGGTCATTAGGAAGGCTGCCCACTCATTTGCGGGAACTCCTTGTGGTGGGGTCAACTTTGCTATAGCGGCTGCCACGGGATTTGACGGTGCTCCTCCTTGTGGTGCTTCTTGTTGTTGGAGATTTCCTTGAGTAGGCTCTCCCATCGACGCTGGAGGAGGGTGTGCTCCTCCTTGTGGTGCTTCTTGTTGTTGCAGATTTTCTTGAGTGGGCTCTCCCATCGGCGCTGGAGGAGGGTGTCTTGGAGAGGAAGGGCTTCCTTCGAAAGCTTGCTGTTGGTCTTGAGGATCGGCCATCTTCTTGTGCTACCAAAGTGCCTAGCTCCGATACCACTGTAGTGAAACAGATAGATAAAGTACTTAGTAAAACAGAATACTTTATCTATTCAAGACAAGGATCTTTGAACACAAGTGGTAGCTTCTTGAAAGAGAGATGGCTTCTTGAAAGTTAATATATTTCTGGATTTTGGCAAGTACAAGAGTGATTCTGGAATGTCTTTCTATGTTCTAGCTCTTGTTTATATACTTGCTACATAAGTAATTTCTAGGAAGGTGTATGTTGATGTGTTGGCACCCAACACATCCCAAAACTTGCCACCTCTTTCTAGAATAATGTACACATGTCCTTTTGACCTAAAAATGGCACATTTGACTTTTGCCACATGGAGTTCTTCTAGGTCTTTCCTCTAACTTCGAAAATGCCTTGGAAGGTTCAAAGGACATGAACCAAGTTACTAGAGTACCTATTCACACTTGACTCCACACAATACTACTTCAAATATATTTGAAAACATTAAAATATATGCAAACTAATGTATAATAACTCAAATCACTACACTTTTGAACAAATCAGCTCCCCTCGTGTTTCGTGTGCATTGTACGTTGTGCAATGCCCATTGCCATGCCTACTGAGCCCTTGTGATGCATATGCAATTGAGTTGCATTTGTTTGAAGTTTCAAGACTACGTCGCATGTTTCTTCTGAATCTGGTCATACACGTGACAGAAGACAAATACATCCATACGACATTTTGCTTCTTTATTTCAAATTTGTTTGAAATATGAGCCGCAGATGGAGTAATAAATAAATGGCTGGATGCAACGAAGTTGTGACTGTACCTGGCTTTCTTGAGCGAGGCTTTAGCGTTGAAACTTAAGAATGTGATTTCGAATTTGCACAGGTATGAAAGAAGAAGTAGAAAACTTTTAAGAATTTGAAGATTTAGACGTACATCGTTCACAACCAAGGTTTGCAGTGTTTAGTAGCTGAAACATAACAACTTGAGGGTTTCTCTGGAACATTTGTATATACTCTGTCTACTGCTACTAGGTATACGTTTACACGATTATACATTTTCAGGTCGTGCAATTTGAAGACAAATTGGAAAGCCCAATTGCTGTTGAACCAAGCGTCATGCACTTATTTATATTAAGACGCGGAAAATCTCCTACGTTTCTCTATTCTTCATGATGCATTCCACATATCTAATTCTACCACATATTGATGCGTTGGCAAGGAAAAGCATTTTTATTTTCCTACTTTAGTTCTCACATATTGAAAACTAAACATCCTCAAATGCTTCGGTCATGCAGTCGTTTACTTTCAAAGTTGATACAACAAACTTGCAGTGGGTTTCCAAGAGTGGGTCAGTTAAGTTGCCACGCATCTAAATGGTAACGGTCTCAACGCCAAGTCTGCCGATGCGATTAGGTTGTCGCAACACTTGCACATTTCGGTGTGTAGACACAAATTAAAGAGCTTATTTAGCTGTGATAATAGTAGTTATTGGAGGATAGAGGAAAGAATTGGGACATCCAGCTCCTCTTCTCCTTTCTAAGACTCATTCCCAACACACACATTCTTTATTTTCTTCAGCAATCCCTCTTCTTAGTATGAACCAATACCTTTCTTTGTGATCCTCGTATTAAAATTTTAGCGTCATCTTTATTGTACACATATCATTTATACGCATACAGATTAGAAATCTGATTATCAACAGAAAGGGCTTGTGGCCTACTCGGGGAGGGATGTACTTTTAATCTGGCCGACAAATCTCGAAAAAAGAACTGGGTCCGTTGACACTACGTCTTGCAATAAAAAAATAATCAAGCGTAACATGTTGCTTAAATTCACTTGGACCATATTTGACTGGCTTGAACCAGCTTGACTCAAAGAGTCCGACAAAGTTTGACTGACCACGGAAGGGCCACCGGTCCCAAAGTTCCAACTGGTCCAGATTCCACAGAACCCCGCCCTATTTGGCCCCTTATACCAGGACATATACACCGTAACTTTTGGGAGAACATGGGAAGAAAGTGGAAGAAAGGGTGGCACGATCTGCTGTACTTTGCTGTAATTCGTGGAAAAGGATCGCTTGCTGGCAGCTCTCACAAGTCAACGCATATCGACTGCCTGAAATTGACGGCGAAGCCAGATCTTCCCGCATTAACTAGTTACCAAGCTGGGCTGACAGGCGCTGATCTCACCATAATCCGCCGCTATCTGTGCTACCCTTGTTGGCCCTAGATGCGGGGGCCGACATGCGCATTGCATGGTCAGTGCTGGTCGGCGTGGGTTCGTGCTAAAGGTCAGCTGGCTGCTGGCTAGTGCTGGCTAATGCTTAGTTTTTGTATAAAAGATCATATCCGCATGCTTCAAGTACTGTTGAGAATTTCTCACTAGCTTAAGTGAACATAAGGCCACATCACGGGCACATCATTCAACTGGAGGCACGCAAAATCTTTCACGACTACCCTGTTTCTCCCACAGCCTCCGGAGTCCGACTTCCAACATGGGCATCGGTCCCCTTTGTTGGGAAAGATCGAGCTGAAGATGAGTGAGTCTCAGAGCTAGATTGAAAGATTGCTCAGCTCATCCCGCCTTTTCAAGAAGCATCCTCTTTTCCAAACTTCGTCAGGCGGTCATTACTGGGGCGCTCATAGCTGGGGCTTGTTTTCACAAAGACGCGCACTAAAGATGAGGAAGGGCAATCTTGCATCATACCTGTGTCTTGCCATTGCTGTGGCGTTGCTCTGTGTGAGCATTTCACTGCAGGTGGAAGCGGCGCCATCGAGCAAGCCTCCGCCTCCGAAAGTCACACGTAGACCTCCACCTCCGAAAGCTTCACCAAAGCCCCCACCCCCCAAGAGTTCACTGAAGCCCCCACCCCCCAAGAAATCGCCCAAGCCCCNAAGAGGAGTCCGCCTCTGAAGACGTGCGGTCCAAAGGACAACTACGTGCAGTGCTCTGCGTGCGACAGGATCCTGGCCGGGCTCGACAACTGCTTCTGCTTCAACCAGACGTGCAAGAAGTTCTGCTCGCTGCAGAAGAAGCAGCCCTGCAAGGACTGCGGCAACCCCGACGGGGCGGGCTGCCTGTGCTCCCCCAAGGGCTACTGCACCCCTGCATGCTACGTCTCCACCGGCTTGGGGCGAGTCTGTAGAGGATGCGATGACCCCTACCAGGGGTGCGTGTGCAGCGGCAGCGAAGAGCTCGGGTGTGTCAACTTCTGCACCCTCCCCGTCAATGCGGGCAAGGCGTGCAAGTGCAGGAGCGGCGGGTGTAAGTGTTCCAAGGGCAAGTGTACGAAGTAGAGGGAGGAGCTAGGAAAGTGGCCCCCATTCTCCCCCCCACCTTCCCCACACCCCTCATCCCCCCCTCCTCTCTTTCCCTGAATCCCCCTTCTCTTCTACCTCTTTTTCCTCCAGCCCTCCCTCTCTTTCCTCATCTCCCTCGACCTCATTCTGCACATGAGTGGCGCGACGATATGTAGGCGTAGTCCTAGTCAAGTATAAACGGTTAGATAGGATTTCTCATTTCCACGTGCAGCTGGTACTGCATTGTAAGGAGCTCCCGGCTGCATAGAAGCCAGCTGGTCGGGTAGATAAGACAGAGGAAGCGGTTGCTATGAATAGTCACCCCCCCCTGGATTTCCCCCTCCCTAAATTTTGGGAGGGAGAAAGGGAGCTAGGTGAAAGGTGCGGGTGCAGGGTGAGGCTATCTGTCCAAATGTTCCTCAGCAGATACTTCAGTCAGCTGGTATAGCATGGCAGGTGGAGGTGGTGGGAGCGAGCATTCCAGCTTTAGACTGTATCTGAGTGATTGTAGCATAGGTCTCGGTCCTGGGATCTCTCACCATGCTTGTACTGGTCTCTTCTGGGCCCGTCCAGGTGTCAGTTGACCGTGCGGACAGGTGGACACGCGACTTAGAGATCACTAGCTTGGGCCTCTCTCACTCTTCCAGCCTCTCTGTATGGGTAGGAAGCTTCAGACCCTGCGATATTTATGTGCATTCCGTCTACTTACTAATATACTTAGTAGCATAGTTAAGCATCTGGCGCGCCTGGTAGGGCTTGCTCTTTGTAGAACCTCCAGGGTCTGCTTGGTAGGGCGCTTCTTGCGTTACGACACCTGGCGTCTCCTAGAGCCTCCTCTCGCTGCAACACCAAGCCGGCATCTAGGACTCTCTGAGCTCCCGCTCTTACTCTAGGAGACATCAGGAGGCGGCGTGTCCACGGTGTCTCTCTCACCTCCCTGTGGGGACGTGGGGTGGTCTCTCTCTGTCCCCTGGCTGTGGATTCCTCTGGGAACGCGGTGTTCCTCATGCTCCACAGGAGACACGCTCCTCCCGGGACGCAGTGTCCCTCATGCTCCGCTACTGGCACGCTCCTCTGGGAACGCGGTGTGTCCCTCATGCTCCATCAGAGACACGATCCTCTGGGGACAGGGGGGGTCCTCACTGTCCTCTGGGTGGATGCTCGTCGGGCACGAGGTGTCCCTTGTGCTGCTCCATCAGAGACACGCTCCTTTGCTGGTGCAGTGTCTCTCGCCCCTGGGCAGGGGGCCTGGAAGGACGCAGCATACCCCGCTATCGTCTGCGGAGATGTGGTGTCCCCTGTCTGCACTTTGTGGAGACGCAGTGTCCCTTAGTCCCCTCTGCCGGGCGCCAGCTTGGCAGCCGTCCTCCGTTGAAGCCGTCCTTCGTTGATCTCGGCAGGGTAGTGGCTGGCAGGTCAAAAGCTGTCAAGCTCGACTCCAGTGGGAGACACTTATTTTGAGGAGGACATGAGGAGACGTGTGTTGTTTCTTTACTACATTTATTGTAGGATCAGGTCAGGATGGAATTTTCTAACATTAGCAGACACTTGGAGTCAGCTAGCTCTTCTAAGTTACTCTGACATGTGCGCGTCAAGTCTTGCACAGGTGGCATGCATGTATGCCATGTCATGCCGCATCGCAATCGCATCATGTTGTGACGCCCTTGCTCTCACTGAGAGCGTGAATACCAATGCTCTCAATACCAACGCTTCCTCAGATGCTGGTCTGTTATGAGTACTGTTGCCTGAGTTGTTAAGTACACTCGTGTGAGTTCTTATTTGTGGCCATGCTTTGCTGGAGTACCGCGTGTATTGACTGTTGTTTTAGTTTGCTCCCGAAACGCCGATGCTGCTTTGCTTGTAATCTCCCACTCTGCCGTAGCGTATCATGCATCATGTCAAATTGCTTCCCGCATGGTGTTTTCGTTTGCCACCGAATTGCAGTTCATGAGATTTGACTCTGCCAACATGTTTCTTACATCACTTAAAAATTAGGGTTTCTTTCACGTCTCCGTTCAATTTCGTCTGTAATTAGTCAACAGCGCACGTGAAGTTGTATTTGAGTCAACCTCGCCTATGAGGCACCTGCTTGTATTCAAAAAATTCAAATCGCAAAAAGGCACATGCAGGAATTAAAATCTAAAACTTGTTCGGCCATCTGCCTGCCAGCGCCTGTCAACACCACTTACCTTCACGGACAAATTACTTGAGTTTTGATGGCTCTGCATCTCAGTATAATAAACATCCCCTCGCCGGCCCCACAAATCCAAGATGCACAAAGGGTGCATGTACCTCCCTAACCCTTCACCCTTGCTATTTGAAAGAATAAAATGAATAAACTGATGGACCTTCTTTTAACATACCTTCATCTGCGTAAAACTTAAGCCTAATGCTAAGGCTACTCCGCACCAATATGTATATCTACAAGTACTACTTAAACTCAAGATTTTATTTTCTAGAACCTAACCTGCAGAGTGAAGCCCCCCACACAGCCCCTCTCTTCACGTGCCCCCCTCTTCCTTCCCCTTGCCCTGCCAACGCCTCCCCCATTCTAATCCCAACTATCATATTGCCAGATGAATAACTATAAAAGAAAAACTATAAAAGAATATCTATAAAAGAATGTACGTCTATGCACGTGCGTAAAGTCTAGGGCTCTGACTCCAGCGGGCCCCCTGTCCTCCCCCTCCTGCCAGATTTAGAAAACTTCACCTCAAGCGTTCTACACAGAGATAGAGGGGGGTCCTGATCGGCTGCATCAGCCGGCACCCCCCACCCTTTCCTTCCTTCCCCTCGAAGCTCAGGAGCCGCCAGCTGCCAGGTGGCAGTTCCAGGGGGGGTTTTCCCTAGGAGCTCTGCACGTAAGCAGAGACGGGAATTCGGACCTCGAGGCCCTTCTCACTCATCCAGGTGAGGCTCCCGTGGGCCCAATAGGGATCCGCCGGGACCGCGCGCCGGATGAGCTGGATCTCGACGGTGCGCGAGGCGCCGGGCGCGATGGAGAACGTTCCAGGGATCACCGCGATCTCAACACCTGGCGGGTTGCCCAGCCAGGCCTGGTAGTGCTCGGTGACGGGCGAGACGGAGCGCAGCACGCGGCGGAAGGCGACAGATGTCGCGCCGAGGGAGGGGCACGCGAGGCTCGGCAGGTTGAGCTCGCGCGCGCTGAGGGGCGACACGTCCGCGGGGATGAAGAAGTTGCGCGCGGCCCGCTCGGGGTCGATGCCCAGCAGGAAGCGCACCATCTCGTCTCGTGAGCTGTCGTAGACAAGGCCGGGGTTGAGGCTGCTGGCGGGGTCGAGGCAGCCCGAGCCTGCCTCGAAGGGCGTGGAGGCCACGCCACCTGGCAGCGAGCCGATGAGGCGGCGCGTGCTGTCGCGCCGGCGCGCGGACGTCACGAGCGCGGACTTGACGGCGAACGTGCTCCATCCGGGGTGCGCCTGGCGCACGAGGGCGGCTGCACCGGCGACATGTGGCGCCGCCTGGGAGGTTCCCGAGAGCACGTTGGCCGTCATGGGCGCGCCGCGCAGCGTCTGGTCGCCGGTCCACGCGCCCCAGATCTCGACACCTGGCGCCGCCAGGTCGGGCTTGAGCACGTAATTGAGGCTGCTCGTGGGCCGCGCGCCCGTGATGGGGCCACGTGTCGACGTGCTGTCGATCATGGGGGCCCGCTCCATGTAGGTGGCGACATTGGCAGAGATCATTGCAAGCGGCCTGCACCGCCGCCCGGAATCATTTTAAGTTTTTTTTCCCCGGAAGTTGAGAGTCAGTCTGCAGGTCGTGTCGGCCGCAGGCACTGCTCGACTCTCCAGTTTCTTAACTTTTTGGGAGGAGACCTCTTGAGCCTTGGGACTGAGACATACAAGGAATTAGCGTTTTCGGCGGCAAGGAATCGAGTCAAGCGGACTACATGTCGGGGAAACTTAACGCTGTCGGGGATTATAGGGGCAGAGTTCCAAAGAAAAAAAGTCCTACATTTAATTTGAGAAATCCTATTCACGTCTCAGACTGGGGTAAAGCCCTTAGAAATCTCCCTAAAAGCACAACTACTTACTCACTTGAAGCCCCTCAGGGGTTCGGTATGAAGATAACTGCCCAAGGGTGCAAGGTTTGGCACAGGCCTGTGGTGAGGGGCACTTAGGTTTTAAGAAGCTAAAGCTGACAGGTGTGCCTGCTGAGAGTCTCTGCAACTGGCCCTTCAGCAAGCAGGTGGGGGAAGGAGACATGGGGTAGTCTAGAGGGGAAGGGAGTTGCGTGGAGCGCAGACAAAGACAGATACAAGCGCACACTTGCAGACGCGCGTGCGCGCGCTCGCACACATACATACATACGTGCGCAGACGAACGCGCACAGATACATGCACATACACACACACCCGACACACAAATGAACATGGTCTGTGTGTGTGTGTGTGTGTGTGTGTGTGCGCCAGTGCACGTGTGGGTGGGCGTATATAGATGTCCATTTGTTTGGGACATGAGGAAGAATGCTCCATGTGGATCTCCTCTTTCAATACTTTGAGTTAAACTTGACAGCTGGCTGCGGGCATCTGCAGAAATGAGAATGATGAGGAACAGAGCAAGTAGAGGAGGCGCAAGTGCATTCAAAAATTAAATTAAAAAGAGGGAGTACGCATATGGTAGCAACACCACCGGAGGGAGAAGGGAGACAAGCATGCGGATGAGGAGGGGGGAAGGAGGAAGGACGGTAGGGAGCATAGGCTGGCAGGTGACCAGATTGCACACGAGGCATCACAGACGCCAGCTGTCATTGTCACTCACGTCCTCGCTGAGTTGGCGTACTCGATGATCTCGCCCCCGTCGCTGTACCCCACGCTGACAGCTGGCAGCCTGTGGAAGTCAGACGGGGTCGTGAAGGGGTCGCGGATCTCGCTGACGAGGATCATGCCGCTGCCACCCGCGTCGAGCACGGCCTGCCCTTTCTCGACGGCGTGATTGCCGCCCATGTTGCAGATCACGATCTTGCCGCCGACTCTGGCGGGGTCGAGGGTTCCGGGATAGCACTGGGCCGCGGCTGAAGGCTGTGGAGAAAGAAATGAAGAATTTGATCAGCTATCAGTACTACATAAAGACATCAAGAATTATATATTAATATATACATATATATATATATATGTGTGTTTAAACATATTTTTGTATATACATCTTTAAATTTAAAAATAAAATAAAAATATATATATATATATATATATATAAAATGGGCATCAATAATTTAGATACAAGTATATATGCAATGAGTGACTAAAGTAGCGAAGGATGGCCTCTGAGGGCTGTGGTTAGCACAAATCTAAACATGAGTGCATAGGAGGTGAGAGAATAATTAATGCGATCCCTAACGTGATAGTGATTCAGATTTGGGATCCGGAGAAATGTGGGTTGTGTTGGTCTTCCTACGCAACAACGACACATGTCAAGTATCTGTCCTCCCCTAAGAGAGCTCGCTGTGCCTGGTGGAGGCCACCCACATGGGAGGAGGGCCCTTGTCTGCGACGCCTTCACTCAAAGCGATAGCTGGCTGCTGCTAAGCAGGGGAGTCAATGGAAGGAGGCCTTGCGCCAGCGACACCTGTCAGTCAAAGGGAGAGCTGGCTGCTGCTAATGAAGGGCGTCACGGAAAGGAGATGAGAGGTGGAGAGAGCTCACATCGACGATGCCGAGGGCGGCGCGCGTGGAGGTGATGAGGGGCAGGGGGATGGGGCCGGTGCCAGCTGTCCAGCTCGTGCCGGGGTACTTCGAGGCGGATGCGTCGGAGAGTGTGACTGTGTGGGAGTACTTCCTGTCCGTGGTTCTGTTCCACAGAAACAAAAATGGGAGCGGAGGGGAGCGAAGGAGGAAAGGAGGGAGGGAGGGAGGGAGAAAGGAGGGAGAAAGGGAGGGA
>WELA01001098.1:70974-83364 GCA_009602735.1 Mesotaenium endlicherianum
CGCCTTTCCCCCTCCCCTCTCGCCCCCCCTTTGCTGACGTGAGCATCCACCTACTGCCAGCTGGCACGAGCTGGTACGAGTATTGCACTCTCTTGTCTTCCTGACATTAGCATCCTCGTGCATCGTGTCCGATCGTGAGTGTGTGGCTCTGCTAGTGAAGCCAACGCTTGGTGCGTGAAGGTTCAGTGCAGGCTTTCTGCATATTGGCCAATTGCAACGCTGCTCGTCTCTGCGCCAAGGCCAAGGAGGCAATAGCTGAAATAAGGGCGCTGACAAACCAGCGCTTTATTTTCCAGCTATGAATGTGTGCGTTAGTTCTGCTCACTTGTTGCACTTGGCGCACATAGTTCTGTACATTCGTTTCGCGCACGCAAGCAGTTCTTGCTCGGGACATCGATGTCACCTGGCATGTGTACTCTATGCCAGCTGCCCTGACAGTCTTATAAAGTATTTCACAATGAGAAACGGGAACGCGAAATGAGATGCGCATATAACGCACATACATGTACATTAACGTTTTACAGGTGTATCACATGCACGAAAACACTCGCATACATGACAAGCACTCCTGCTCACTTCTTACACTGTTTGATGATCTACTCTTCGTGCAGCCGGTGAGAGCGTCCCAGTGCTACCCCGGAACTCTCGACGCCGCCCAAGTCAACGGCAAGATCGTGATCTGCAACATGGGCGGAAATCACGCCGTCGAGAAGGGGCAGGCCGTGCTGGACGCGGGCGGCAGGGGCATGATCCTCGTCAACGAGATGTCTGACGCGCGGAGCATGGCGTGGGACTTCCACAGGCTGCCAGCTGTCAACGTGGACTACTACAGCGGGCAGGCCATCATCGAGTACGCCAACACCGAGCGCCTGTAAGGAGACACCTGTCGCCAACCTGCATACCCTAGCTCAATCTGCCTCCATGCATGCGTGAGTGAGTGGGTGGGTATGACAGATGTGCAAGTGTGTATACTCGACACACACACGCACGTGCGCACGCATTCGTTGCGTATGAAACTGATGTTTGCTTGTGTTTGTGTGTGGTTTTGGGTATCTTGTGCATGCATTGCGTGTGAGTATGCGGCAAATTTGACCTCGTGCTCACATTTAAGATCTAGTGTGTATCTACATGTCCGTACATAGATATGTGCGTCCTACGCATATAGACGTTGATTGCATGCATGCAACAAGCTGAGCTGTAGAGGTACTTCTTTGAATTTACAGCTGTGAAGGTAGATCTGAACGTGTGTATACATGTGTGCCTACTTGCAGCACAGAACATATCTACAATGCATGAACAATGAATCTGTTCAATACTAGGAAAATTCATCGGTGTCATTATTGTTAAACCACAAGTCTTCGCCACACCCCCCTCCTTGCCACCCCCCCCCCCCTCCCAGAGTGGCAGCTTGCGCACACCTTGTTCACTTCAAGTATTAAGCTAGCCCCTCCTTACGTGGCCTTACAAGGGTTGTGACACCTGGCACGTGGGTATTTGCAGGCCCAAGGCGAGCATCGCGGAAGTGGCGACGAGCTACGGCGGGCGTGCGCCCATGATCGACGGGACGTCGACACGTGGCCCCATCACGAGCTCGCGCAACAGCGGCCTTAACTACGTGCTCAAGCCCGACCTGGCGGCGCCAGGTGTCGAGATCTGGGGCGCGTGGACGGGCGACCAGACACTGCGCGGCGCGCCCATGACGTCCAACGTGCTCTCAGGGACCTCCCAGGCGGCGCCACATGTCGCCGGCGCGGCCGCTCTCGTGCGCCAGGCGCACCCCGGGTGGAGCGCATTCGCCGTTAAGTCAGCACTTATGACGTCCGCACGCTCAAACGATAGGGGGGGGGATAGAATCCGAGTGCAACCAGAGTCGCCGATAGCTCTTGCCACGCCCTTTGCGATGGGGTCTGGCTTCCTTGACCCTGCACAAGCCCTTGACCCCGGGCTCGTCTTTGAGAGCACGCGCGAGGAAATGGTGCAGTTCCTTCTGGGCGTCGATCCCGTTGGAACGCACGCCAATCTCTACGTGCCACCTGGCGTGGAGCCCATCTCGCCGAGAAACCTGAACCTGCCAAATGTCGCGCTCACGGGCCTGGACGGCAATGGCTACACTGCGCAGATCACGCGCGTTGTCAAATCCGTTTCAACAGTCACAGAGACCTACACGGCCCAGGCGTATGCGCCACCTGGCACCGCGGTGACGGTGACGCCAAGGACGTTCACGATCGCGCCAGGTGGCAGAGTGACGTATGTCATCGGCATTCAGCGCAGCCCTGGAGGAACAGCTGGCGCGTGGAGCCACGGGTGGACGACATTTGTGAGCGCCAACCACAACGTGCACCAGACCATGTCTGTCTACATCTCATAGATTGCCGGGATCTCCAATTTGTTCCAAGGTTTTGTCCCAGTTAAATTCAGTCTATTCATTATTTTTTCAATTAATATTACTAGATTGTAAGTTGTGCGCCAGACGATGTCTATCTGCATCCCTTAGATTGCCGCGATCTCCAATTTGTTCCAAGGTTTTGTCCCAGTTGTATCGACGCACTGCAGGTTGGCAACAATTTGAGTTCATTTAATTCATTATTTTTTTTAATATTTATTAATTTATATTTTTAGATTGTAATTTTGTGCGCTATCGGGCGTTATGTATTGTGTAGGTGTAACTAGCTTCATGTAGGATTGTACATTCATAGGTGGTGTGGTCCATAGGTGAAAGATGGAGTTGGACTATGCCTCATACTTTTAGAGGGAGGCAAGGCTATGACTTACAGGCTACGAGAGGTTAGAAAATGTGCTGTATCACTACCCTACATGAGTATTTTTTGAGTTCTCTTAAGTAACTAACATGCGCCGCTTTTTCCTCTGAGTAATGTCTCCGTATATAAGCTCTTATCCGAACGTGTATGTTTTGCAAGCTAGGTCACCAAAATCTCATAAGCTGCTGTAACTTGCAAGGGTGTTGCACAAAGCGTCTCAAGCATGGCAGACATACGTCACAAGCTTGGGAGGTGCAACCGATGAAGATTTACATATAGTTGCTAGACACTTACTTTTAGAATATGCAACAAATGCCTTATAGCTGAAAAGTTATCATTTTGAAACTACTCTCAAAGGTCAACAATTGTGCCAAGAGCAAGTTTTGAGGACTTTGCATTATAAATGGGTCATTGACCATCAAAAAGTCTTAAATACCATGCATGCGTCGTGAAAAAGTGTTGTTCAAACCACGCTGGTCAACCCTGCTATCCGCCATTTGTCGTCAAATGTGTCCAAGTCTTACAGGCCAATCCGCTCGAGCAAATGTTGCCAATTATTGACCCACCAACGACAATTTCAAGGCAAGTTCAAAATTGTTTCACAAAGGTTCCATGTCAAGCAAGTGAAAAAAAATAACTTGTTTACGCATGCACTTCAAGTTATGTTCTTCCTCAGGGAGGAAGCATGTTCCCATTGTTGACCCGTCGTTTTGTTGCGATCAACTTGGATCGAGAAATAAAAAATATGACCTATATATTTTAGAATCTGAATACCTTGAGTCTTGGCGAGTGCAACCCTAATAATCACTACCTTGTGGTTAGCACTTCAAGACTCACATGAAAATGCGGCCTGGATCGGGCAAGGGTTCCTACGCAATCAATAGTGATTGTCTGCAAAGTGCGCTACAATTTACACATGGAACCAAATTTGAGGGGAACCCAGATGATATTGCTTTGTATTCATTTCACAAGTTGATGCCAACTATTTTCATAACACCTTGTGAGAGCGAGTGGTGGAAATAAAAAACGGTCACTTATAGGTCATATAATAAAATAACAAGTAGCGATATATGAAAGTACAAGATCACCAACAATTTAAACATGGTAAGATTACTTGCACCACGTTTGCCAACAGTTCAACAAGAGGTATGATGAGGATTTTTATCGTTTTTATACTTGTTCTTTATTGGTGTGCTCTATTTAACATGCAAAACAAATTTGTTCTCGAACTTCAAGTAGTTGTCCTCGATAATATACTCTTGAAAGTCGTGTTCTAAAGCAAAACGCTAGTAGCGACGCGCTGTCCACAAACAAACGAACATTGAGCTTCCCAAGCTGTACTCTGTGAAAGATTGTACTTTTGTACCCTGAAATTTTCAGCCACATCATTGAATAAGTTAATATATGTGAATAATGAATACGTGAAGTGATCACATTAAAAAAAGTAATGTATGGCGTTTTACACTACTTTAAGACGCATATCACAGTCAATCAATGTGTGAGCCTTGCAAATAAGTGACGTCTAGCAAACAAACAAGTTTGATTGTTGGAGCTCGTCAATGACTTGTGGGACTTGTAAAGACCATAGGAGTATCAAGATTTTTTGCATATGCAAGTTTAAAAACTACTGGCTGCCACTTTGTACAAAAAGCACATATACGTATACCATAGAAACCAATCCCATTTGGAATTTGAGATTTATGAAATCCGAAATTCGTCCACTTATGAGAATCACTCAGATCAACATGGAATTGCTTTCATTGCTTCTTGCGTCGATCGATTGGAGGCGTTTCACCGTTTCTCAATTTTCAAGTGAACATATTGAGGTGTAAAAGCTACCCGTAATCTAAAAAATTGTCATGATGACAACCTTCTCTTAATGGATAGAATATTCAAATTGCAAGCATAATCCTGGCCAAAGTGTGTCTCTACAGCACAAGAACTCGTTTTGCATGTTAGAAATATAAGACATAATTTGAGCTTATGACTGGGATTCTCACGGACTTCTCAATAAGCTCCTTGCACATAGACATGTGTAACACAGGCTATTTGAAGCGCCTGCCCTAGATGCAAAACTGTTCCCGAGTCCTAGCTTTCTTATGCTCACCTTTGGCGAAATCAAAGTAACTTCTTGCTCGCATATAGTATTTCTTGTGTCTCTTATACTCCGTGAAATTGACTCCTTTGCGGACAAATAATTTGGTCCTCACGCTGCATCTCTCTCAATCTCTCTGGCTGGCGTGTTTTGAGGTCAAACACACGCTTGGGTTTGCATGCTTCAGTCGACCTCTTATCGGATTGACAACCGACTTCGAGGTCAACAGTGGCTGCATGACCACCGATCAGTTAGAAATTCCTTTGGAGCTCAGCTGGAGCTAGTCCAAATCGGCCAGGCAAGTTCCAAGGGTCTAAGACGCTCTAATATGTCTTAAGTATATCAATATATCTTTGGTATATTTGATTTTTGTTCTACGCTTTATTTGCGAAAGAACATGCATAAGTGCATATCAAAATGAATTGGAAAATATACAATCGATCAACAAAAATTGTCATGATATTGACAAGCGGGGTGAACTGACAATTTGACACAGTCAAATTGAAGTTTGAAAAGTGCAAAAAATTTGCACTTTTCACACGTGATGCAGTTCAAAGTTCAACATGTATAATCCTAAGCATTGAAGTTACCCTTTTATTTCGAAGTAGCAAACAAAATAGAAGCAGCATAGAAATTAGCAGCTATGTTTTTACTATATAAGCAAACTAGAATAGCAGGTAGATTCATTGCAGTGCAAACACAAATAGTGCTGCAAGAGCCCACCCACCCGCCCTTCAAGATGCTCATAATTAGATAGTATAATACAGAATGCTAAGATCCTGCAGTATTAGTAGACCAGTTACTAGAAGTACCACTCAAGTAAGAAATTAAGTATATGAGCATCTTATTTTAAAGAGGATATCGTCAAATTACATTAGGATAACCCAGGATAAAACTAGGTCTAGAAATTAGTAGAATGTAGCGTCCAAATACCCCCACGCGCGCTCTCGAAGCACTTTGTAGATGATGCCTTTGATGGACCTGCATTATCTCTTATTCATGTCATTTGTTATGCAAATTTTATGCACAGTCAAAGGGACAGTTGTGCACTCATGGGACCAGGTGCTCTTCTTGCCCGGCGGAGGAGGGAAGCCAAGGGAACATGTTATTTGGCCGAGTCGCAACCCGCGAGTGGCTAGATTCACATTCTTTTAAAGGCTGGACTTTTGGCTCCGTCAAAGCTGCATAGACCACGAAGCGGGGGGGCACGTAGCATGTGTGTTTGCCGATGTATGCAGGTGAGGAAGTAGGAGCCAGCATGAAATTTTGGTGAATGCAGCACTGCTTGCCCCGTCACGTCAGAAGACGCACAACTCCCTCCTAGCGTTGGCCTAATGGGGAGAAGAACGTAAGAACTCATCTGCATTGCATAATTGCTCACCGGTCGTCCGTGATCTTCCTCTCTTCTTTGGTACATCGCCGGGCTGCGCTCCAGATCTTGGTGGGCCTTGGACAGCTTTCTGTGCCGGTGACTATCGTCACAGATTAGTGGAGTCGTCAACCACCGGAAGAGGACATGGTTCTCGTGTTTTTTACTCTTAAGTCCTCTCAAGTCGCCAATCTTGAGTTTTACGGTCTCAAGGTTCTCCCTTAACTGGCTCAGAGAGAAGGAATATGCCACTGGCACAGAATAAGAGCACCTGGGTGGAACAAAAAAGGCCCTTATGCCCAGGTACTCAGGGGTAGATCCCAATGTCGGTGGAGCGCAGCAGAGCGTGTGAAAGAGACTCGTCCGTGAGAACGGCATGATCTTGGCATGGTACTGCTCGTAGTTGATGAGCAACTTTCGGGGCATCATATGCAGAAGACTATTGACTACGGTCTTCTTGCATGTCGAGCAGCGAGCTCCGAGCATCAGAATCTGTGAGAGCCTGGTTGTTACACCTGGCAGTGGCGTCAGAGATAACGCCCCCTGATGTGCCAAGTCATGAGTTGGTGTAGCATCTTGAGGCTCTAGGAGTTTGATTCATTTTACAGGCCCAAGCGCTTCATCATTTCACCTTAATGCTGTAGAGGAAAGCGACAGGGGCAGATTTGGAAAGGGGCAAAGCGCGGCAGAGGGAGGCAATCGGGTACGATCTGACGCTACAGGGGGTACTACATAGTGCCAGCTGCCGCGTCAGCATAGAGGTCAAAGGGGGATTGGACTCCCCTCCTGGAATAGAGCCTGTCAAAGTAACCCCTTGGAGGTCCCAAAGGGGGCTAGGGAAATAGCTCAGACTGGGGGAGGGATATTCAGATCACCGTTCGCCACAGCTCCAAGCCAGGACCCTTGGATTCAAAATCCAACGGTTGGAAAGGGGCCCAGTTGTGGATCTTGCATCAGTGGCCCCTTAGCTCTAAGGAACTGATTGCCTCAAGGACTGACTGTCTCCCGAACCGACTGTCTCCAGGACTGACTGTCTCCAGAACCAACTGTCTCAAGAACCGACCGACTGTCTCATACTCTGACCATCTCGAGGAACGACTGTCAATCTCCCCCCTCCTCTAGCGCAGTGGTCAGACCATCTCTCAGCCGGTGCCTTCTCCCAGGTCCCGGAGTGGGGACCACAAGCAAGGCTCTTGTACTAGCAGCCAGGGAGAGTCTGCAGTAGCAAAGAGACGCCCCTGGGGGATACAGGTGGGGGGAAATGGACGCCACCTACAGCAATGACAAGAGGGGATATAGCGGGGGCAGTGGGGGGGGGGTCAATGGCGCCTCCCGGGGACAGCAGGGGCACCACCAGGTGGGGCACCACCAGCAGGGGGGACACCAGGGACACCTGGGCGGGGGCCACCGCCAGAGCGGGAGACACCAGGTGTCCCCCAAGAAGCCTGGCCTGCTGAAGCACCAGGTCCACCTCACCAAGTACCGCACGCCAGACGGGCAGGAGCGGTTCACGATCGAGCCGATCGAGGAGACGCTGTCCTTTGAGAAGGGCTTCTTCCTCTTCATCCGCGCCGTCCAGCAGATTGCCAAGGTGAGCGCGTGCGTGGGCACTCGTGTGCGCGCTTGAGCGCGCGCAAGCACAATTGTGTGTCGTGGGTGGGCAGATGTATGGGGGCGGCCTCCCCTCTGCAGTCTAGCTCCTCTCCCTTTCTCCCTCCCCCGTCGCTCTCTCTGTCTCTCTCTCCCCCTCCCCCCCCCCTCCCTCTCTCTCTCTGCCTCATCATCTTTCTCTTTCTCTCCCTCTCTGGTACACACACACGCACCAGAATTGCGCAGACGTGCATGCGCACACGCGGCTTTGAAAGGGTGGCAGCCAGGTGGCTCTCTTTCTCTCGCTGACAGACAGACACGCAGACATGAAGTAAACAGTATAAGCAGTAAAGGCCCCCTGAATCCCGCCGCTCTCTCGGTGTCCCTCCCTGCCTCGGGGCCCGCTCCTCTCCCAGCCCAGCCGTTTTACTCTGACTTGGCTTGCTGCATGCATGCACTCGCCGCTGGTGGTCTCCGCTAGTTGACCGATCTTGACCTTAGGCCTCGACCTTGACCTTTGACCTTGATCTTTGCCCTTGACATTGACCTTGGCTTGACCATGCTTGGCCTTGACCTTGACCATGACTGTGACTGTGACCACGCCCATGCCCATGCCCATGACCACAACCTCGACTCTGACCTCAACTTTGACTTTGGCCTTGATCTTGACCAGTCCTGGCTGCCCAGTCACGCCCCTGCTGCGGGGTGTGCGCCCGCCCCGCCGCTTCCTCTGGACACGTGGCATGCCTGTGGACATACTCGCTGCCTGGGCCCCCCTCTGCGCATCGGCCCCTCTCTGGTTGCTCCTCTTTCCGGAAGACTTAGAAGATGGAGCGCGATGCTTCTGCCGCCTCACAGACAGAGCCTCTCTGGTTATGGCTCTCTCGCTCTTCCTCTGCCCCTGCCCCTGCTCCTGCCTCTGCCTCCGGCTCCGGCTCTGGCTCCTGCTATGCCCCTGCCTCTGCCCCTGCCTCTGGGTCTCCCCCTCCCCCCCCTCCCCCCAATCCACCTGGCCCCCCCGCACATCCCCCTAAGAGTTGCTCGTATCCGGCCTTCGCCTGTGCGCCTGTGCACGTGCGCGCGCACGCACGCGTGCCTGCTCGCGCGCGTGTGAGCGATCGATGGATTGAGCGAGCGAGCGCAGCACAACAAGGAGGGCGTGGTGCTGGTGGGGCTGGCGGGCCCCTCGGGCGCGGGCAAGACGGTGTTCAGCGAGAAGATCGCCAGCTTCCTGCCGGGCATCTGCATGATCTCCATGGACATGTACAACGACGCCTCCCGCCTCATCGACGGCAACTTCGACGGTGCGTCGAACCTCCCCCTCCCCCCGGCCAGCGTCCCTAGCGTCCCCACGCTCCCAGCCCTTCTGGGCTCCTCTCTCGCCAGCTTCCCCTCCTTTACCTTCTCGCCCTTCTTCCCCTGATACCCCCCCCCCCCCCCCCCCCCCCCCCCCCCCCCCCCCCCCCCCCCCCCCCCCCCCCCCCCCCCCCCCCCCCCCCCCCCCCCCCCCCCCCCCCCCCCCCCCCCCCCCCCCCCCCCCCCCCCCCCCCCCCCCCCCCCCCCCCCCCCCCCCCCCCCCCCCCCCCCCCCCCCCCCCCCCCCCCCCCCCCCCCCCCCCCCCCCCCCCCCCCCCCCCCCCCCCCCCCCCCCCCCCCCCCCCCCCCCCCCCCCCCCCCCCCCCCCCCCCCCCCCCCCCCCCCCCCCCCCCCCCCCCCCCCCCCCCCCCCCCCCCCCCCCCCCCCCCCCCCCCCCCCCCCCCCCCCCCCCCCCCCCCCCCCC
Organism: Mesotaenium endlicherianum; assembly: GCA_009602735.1. NCBI lineage: Eukaryota > Viridiplantae > Streptophyta > Zygnematophyceae > Zygnematales > Mesotaeniaceae > Mesotaenium > Mesotaenium endlicherianum. The sequence goes on from WELA01001098.1 coordinate 80,567, forward strand.
CCCCCCCCCCCCCCCCCCCCCCCCCCCCCCCCCCCCCCCCCCCCCCCCCCCCCCCCCCCCCCCCCCCCCCCCCCCCCCCCCCCCCCCCCCCCCCCCCCCCCCCCCCCCCCCCCCCCCCCCCCCCCCCCCCCCCCCCCCCCCCCCCCCCCCCCCCCCCCCCCCCCCCCCCCCCCCCCCCCCCCCCCCCCCCCCCCCCCCCCCCCCCCCCCCCCCCCCCCCCCCCCCCCCCCCCCCCCCCCCCCCCCCCCCCCCCCCCCCCCCCCCCCCCCCCCCCCCCCCCCCCCCCCCCCCCCCCCCCCCCCCCCCCCCCCCCCCCCCCCCCCCCCCCCCCCCCCCCCCCCCCCCCCCCCCCCCCCCCCCCCCCCCCCCCCCCCCCCCCCCCCCCCCCCCCCCCCCCCCCCCCCCCCCCCCCCCCCCCCCCCCCCCCCCCCCCCCCCCCCCCCCCCCCCCCCCCCCCCCCCCCCCCCCCCCCCCCCCCCCCCCCCCCCCCCCCCCCCCCCCCCCCCCCCCCCCCCCCCCCCCCCCCCCCCCCCCCCCCCCCCCCCCCCCCCCCCCCCCCCCCCCCCCCCCCCCCCCCCCCCCCCCCCCCCCCCCCCCCCCCCCCCCCCCCCCCCCCCCCCCCCCCCCCCCCCCCCCCCCCCCCCCCCCCCCCCCCCCCCCCCCCCCCCCCCCCCCCCCCCCCCCCCCCCCCCCCCCCCCCCCCCCCCCCCCCCCCCCCCCCCCCCCCCCCCCCCCCCCCCCCCCCCCCCCCCCCCCCCCCCCCCCCCCCCCCCCCCCCCCCCCCCCCCCCCCCCCCCCCCCCCCCCCCCCCCCCCCCCCCCCCCCCCCCCCCCCCCCCCCCCCCCCCCCCCCCCCCCCCCCCCCCCCCCCCCCCCCCCCCCCCCCCCCCCCCCCCCCCCCCCCCCCCCCCCCCCCCCCCCCCCCCCCCCCCCCCCCCCCCCCCCCCCCCCCCCCCCCCCCCCCCCCCCCCCCCCCCCCCCCCCCCCCCCCCCCCCCCCCCCCCCCCCCCCCCCCCCCCCCCCCCCCCCCCCCCCCCCCCCCCCCCCCCCCCCCCCCCCCCCCCCCCCCCCCCCCCCCCCCCCCCCCCCCCCCCCCCCCCCCCCCCCCCCCCCCCCCCCCCCCCCCCCCCCCCCCCCCCCCCCCCCCCCCCCCCCCCCCCCCCCCCCCCCCCCCCCCCCCCCCCCCCCCCCCCCCCCCCCCCCCCCCCCCCCCCCCCCCCCCCCCCCCCCCCCCCCCCCCCCCCCCCCCCCCCCCCCCCCCCCCCCCCCCCNCCCCTCCCTTTGAACTCGCACCCCCAAACCCAACCCTCCTCTCATTTTCTCTCTCAAGTAAGTAAATTATGCCGATCGATGCTAGCTTGCTCGCTTGTCTGCGACTTCCTTTGTTCGATCCTCCGCCACCCGTGGTTGTAATTTCCCCCAATTCTAGTTCTTGCTATCTTCCCGTTGCTCTGAACTCTTCCTCCCCCGCACCCCTTGCGTGGCTCACCGACACTTTGGGCGGCGTCGGCGTCGGCATCAACTGCAGCGGGCGCGTGAAGGTGCTTGTCACTCTCTGTGTGCCTGTTTGTCATCTGACCTGATGTGGGGGGCGGGCGGTACCGGGCACTGGGCGGCGGGCGGCGGGTGCGGGGGGCGAGCGGCAGGCGTGTGGAGGTGCCCGAGTCGCGGGTGGTGGTGATTGAGGGCATCTACGCGCTCAGCGAGCGCCTGCGCCCGCTGCTGGACCTGCGCGTGAGCATCACGGGCGGCGTACACTTTGACCTCGTGAAGCGGGTGCTGCGCGACATCAACCGCTCCGCGCAGGACCCCGAGGACATCATCCACCAAATTTCCGAGACGGTGCGTGTCTCTGTGTGTGTGCGTGTGTGTGCGTGCGTGCGTGTGCGTGCGTGCGTGTGTGTGTGTGTGCGTGTGTCTGCGTGTGTGTGCTTGTTTGTAGGAGTGTGTGTGTGTGTGTGTGTGCTTGTTTGTAGAGGTGTGTGTGTGCGCGCGCATATGAGTGTGCAGACACCGAGGGACATCATTGACCAGATTTCTGAGACTGTGTGCTTGTTTGTAGGAGTGTGTGTGTGCACGCGTATGAGTGTGTGTGTGTACTTGTTTGTGGGAGTGTGTGTGTGCGTGTGTGCGTGTGCGCGCCCCACGTCAGCGTGGGGCGCTCTCGCTGCAGCCCGTTCCTGTCCTGACAGCACGCTTGCACACCATGAGTTCTGTCCATAGACCTTATTCTTTGTATATAACTATGCGTGTATATGACCATAGATATGTGTAGACGAGCATGTATATACATATGCATGCATCTATAAGTACAGATGGGTGCGTGTACTTATGTGTATATATTTGGGCACGCAGGTGGACCCCATGCACAAGTCGCATCTACATGTACTTGTAATATATATGTAGTGTATATATATGTAAATATATGTATGTATATGTGTGTATGTGTGTGTGTGTGTGTGTACCCAGTATATGCATCGTGGCACGCAGGTGTGTTCCATGTACACAGCGTATACACATGTTCTCATTATACATACATATTTATCTCTCTACATTTAAGATATATACACATATACACATTTATGTTTGTGTATATATACTCATGTGTACACATGTATGCATGCAGGTGTACCCCATGTACAAGGCCTTCATCGAGCCGGACCTTGCGACAGCGCACCTCAAGATCGTCAACAAGTTCAACCCCTTCTCGGGCTTTCAGAATGCCACCTACATCCTCAAGGTGGGCCGCACGTCATCCTCGACACACACTCCCCCCCCCCCCTCCCTTCCCTGCCCCCC
>WELA01001098.1:107643-118197 GCA_009602735.1 Mesotaenium endlicherianum
GGGTGGGGGGGGGGGGGGGTTTGCGGCACTTGGTGTTCTTGTTGTGATCGGAAGGCGATCAAGGAGGGTGCATAGCAGAGGGGGCCCCCACAAAAAAGTCAAGAGGAACGCAAAGGAGGACCAATGACTATGCACGCAATCTCCCCAGGGCGTGTCTCGGATGAGTGGGACGAGGTTGGTCTTGTTTTTGGGTCTCGTGTGTATTTTTTGTCGTTTGTTGTCTTGTGTTTGCTATTCTTTGTTTGTTTGCTCTGTTTGTTTCATTGGTTTTGTTGTTTGGTAGTGGTCCCATATTCGTCCTGTATGGAATTTTTGCTCGTCTGTCTGCTCTTTTTTTTTTGCCTTGTTTCGTGTCAGTCACTCTAAGACACTCTAAGAATACCACATATACCTGCTTCTCCTCCGAGAAACCTCCGGGGTACGACCACTTGGCGTCCACAAAGTAGAGCCACGCGCGCAGCGTCAGCACGAAGCTCCAGGTGTCGATGCTGCGCTGCGTCTTGTTGTAATTCTCCTGGGCCCACTTGAAAGATTCGTCAGACTTGAGCACCTGGAGATTACTCCCCATGGGGGTCAGCTTGGGAGTGTAGTCTATGACACGGCCCCTGCCCCCCCCCCTGGAGGGAGCAGATCTGAACCCGGCACTGAAAGGGGGGGGGGCACTGGTCGCTGAGGAGCTTGGACCAGCCGCTGCACCGTTCACCGCCCCGCGGTTATGCTGCTGGGCAGTCTGCTGCCCTGCGTTGAACGACGAGCGCACCAGGGCTCGCGTGGCGGCAGACTGCTGTCGTGCAATCGCGCCGTTTGAAGGTCTGGCCGCTGCATCGTTGCCACCTGTCGCACGCACGAGCCCCACAGTTGCCACGTCATCCATGCTGCTGCTGCGACTGCTGCTCCCGTTGCCCGTCAAATTAACAGAGTAATTTGCCGCGCCATTTGGGAGTGCACGATTAACTGCTGCACTGTTCACTCCCCTGTTGTAGGGGATGGGCAGGGGTCCCGAGACAGAGGGGGGCCCCTCGAAGCCCTTAACTACACCGTTAACTGCCACCCCATTTGCAGCGTTGTTTGCAGCGCCGTTTGCAGCGCTGCTTCTCCCCTGACTGGCGGCTCCCCCCGAGCCTCTAATTCTCTTTAAGGCATCTTCTATTGCAACAATTCTGGAGTTGGGGCCCCTGTGCCTTCTTGCTCCCGAGCCATTAGCAGCGCCATTTGCAGCGCCGTTTGCAGCTCCATTTACAGCGCCGTTGGCAGCTCCGTTTGCAACACGGATCTCACTCGAAGATCCAACCAATATGCCACTCGTTCCAGGTCCTTCGTTCTCGTCTTTGTTAAATCTAACACGTGAATCTGTGGCAGCGGCTGTGACGGCCACATGGTTGCTTCTCCTTGTCCCTCTGGAGCTAGCTCTTTGGGAGATTCCTGCCCTGTTATCGGGACTATAAGCAAGTTCTGAAAGTTTTATTGACCTTAGACCATGGTGAGAGGGGACCAACTTCGAAGGAAGCCGAACCAAAGGAGCATTCTGAGAGCGGTTTTTCCCTTCTCTGAGCTGACAGAAAGTGGACGAGAAGAGCCCCAGAGCCCCTTCCGTCTGTGATAATGATGCCATTGTCTTGCAGGAGCGTTCTGTGATTTCAGGAAAAATTAAGTATGAAGTAAAGGCGTGCGCCTAAGAAAGTTCATCACTCTAAGAAAATAATGCTAAGGAAACAACTGCTAATTGCTCTTTGGCTGGCACGCCTCCTTTGCAAAGGCAACAGGTGCGCGAGGGGAGATTTGCACATTCAAGGGTCGATCTTCGAAGCAACGAGTTCGTGCCGATCTTACGTGCACACTCTATCTGGCTGGCTTCCTATACTTAATGTGCAAACGGGATCACCTAACGCAACTTTTTTCTGTAGGCGACGGGAGTGGAAGTTGTACTTGCGCCCAAGCACTGAGCAGGACCCGAGCTAGGGACGAAGAGTAGTCTGCACGACGAGATTGCCAATTCGATCTGCCCGACTCCAGAGTCCAGTTCCCAGAGCACTAAATGGCACGCACTAATGCGCACCACCACGCACCACGTAGTCAGGGTCTACCCTCCGGTGTCTTCGTTAAACGTGGGCTCACATCGCATTAGAATTCACACGCTCATTCACTGGCTTACACACGTAAGGCTTGGCCAGACTTCGGTACGTTCTGGTACGCTTGGTACACTTCATTACATTTTTGTACTTTTCCTGATCTCATATTTTCGCTGGGGTGTGAGCATCAGGTCGGTCGCGTATGCACCGAACCAGCGTGACCCACTTGAACCAGCTTGAACGGATTTGACCGCTTATCGTCGATTTAAAGCAGCAGCCGAGCTAAGGTTGCTTAATCGACCGGTAATTAGCATGGTAATTAGCCAACATTGTCGCGACTATTATCCGTTTGACGGTGTCGCACGCGCAGCGCAAGCTACGGCCACCTAGTGCTGAAAGTCAACCTTGACTCACCAACCACTCGACTGATTACATCGCAATCAGCGGTTATGGCGGCGTCAAGACCACTGGCAAGGGGTCAATGTCAGTGTTGTCGCGACTATTATCCGTTTGACGGTGTCGCACGCGCAGCGCAAGCTACGGCCACCTAGTGCTGAAAGTCAACCTTGACTCACCAACCACTCGACTGATTACATCGCAATCAGCGGTTATGGCGGCGTCAAGACCACTGGCAAGGGGTCAATGTCAGTGTTGTCGCGACTATTATCCGTTTGACGGTGTCGCACGCGCAGCGCAAGCTACGGCCACCTAGTGCTGAAAGTCAACCTTGACTCACCGACCACTTGATTGATTACATCGCAGTCAGCGGTTATGGCGGCGTCAAGACCACTGGCAAGGGGTCAATGTCAGTGTGCCCCACACCCAAGGATGGGGGAGGTTTTGACAAGACAGCCGCGAGGCTAGGAGCTGGGGATCAGCAATGAGCCGCCCAGCAAGTACCAGGTCAGGTACTGTGTGACTGGCAGATTAAGCCAGGTCATGGCTGCAATGCCAAGATAGGTTACGGCCCAACGGTTGGGAAAACTTGAGCAGGTGGCATTTGCTTGCACGCCGCTCAGGAATTCTTAGCCATGAGCCAATCAGGCGTGACTGCCAGCTGAGAAGCTAAGCAGTCACGCGCGACAGTCACAAGGTGTGCATGCATGTTGAATGACTACCAGTTTGAGTTGAGCATGGCTAGACAGAAGCGACATGCAGCTAAGTTGTGTGACTAAGCACGGCATTCTCGAAAGATGACGCTGTGTGGTGCCTGCGAAAGGCACGAATCTTGCCTGAAAAATGTCATTCACTCTCACGCACCTTTGCCAAGAGGCAGAAGGAAAGAGAAGAAGGGCGCAAAGAAGAAGAAGGAGTTCCCAAGGCCATTGGAGGACGAAAGCCCCACGCTTCTGACGACGCTGAAGATTCTTCTGTGTATCATAGATAAGTTAGGATTGTAGGAGTTCCCAAGAGGGAATCTCACGGTTGAAGAAGGAGAACTGCATAATAGAATCTGCTAGGAGATTAGCACGGAGTCAGCCGAACGCCACAAGTGTGTGTGTGTGAAGCAGCCTTAAAATGGTGAGTTGTGTGTTGATTTCCAGGTTCTCAGAAGTCGCATTCGCATCTCGAAGAGAGAGAGTAGTATTGACAGATAAAGCTCTCAGTGAAGAACTGAGTGAGCCCAGCCTGGNGGCCCAGTCTGGCAGTGAAGAGCTGTTAGGGCGCAGTGTTAAGTGAAGGGCTTGACCCAGGCCAGCATAGACGTAGTTTCAGAGTTTTGTAAGCTGACTTGTGGAAGTTAAGCGAAAGTATGAAGGGCGATTTTCTCTGAATCTGACGTTGCATGTCAAGCTGCTTAGAGTGTGATTTCTGCAAACTACAATTTGTTCACCTGTGAACCCAAGAACCTTAAGGCATAAAGCCTATGTGGAAGTAAGAGACTTCCGTCCTACTTCTGAGAACCTCGGTTCTGTGGTTCAGGTGAATAGAAATTCCCAAGCAAATTGGGGATTGAGGCCTGTGAGGGCTGCCGGTGCTCAACCTGGAAGGGGACCCGGAGAAATTCAACTGTACATGCAGTTGAGGAGTGGAAGACTCTACTACCCTGTGGAGCCTGCGGAAGGTTTTGATTCAAGCCAGAGTCCACAAGAAAGTGAGACATCTGAGCACACGGATAACCTGTGGAGTGAGCAACCGTCGAGAGACGAGTCTTGCCATACTGCCACGAACGGTGAGAATCCGTATAACGCGCGAGCTTTTGTACCCAATTCGAGCAGAGAGCACGACGTGTGGGATAAAGATAGTGAGTCTTGGTCACCGCTCGAAATGACTGGTGATGATAAGGATGAAAATCCTAAGTTCAAGCTGTCTACAAAGTGTTTTAGTGGACGAACCAGTGGAAATAGTCTCACTTTCGAAGAGTTTGATGAGATCTATTGGGCTGACTTCTTTGAGAAAATCTGAAAGGATTCTTCTTACACTCAGTCAATTGCCTTTATAAGCTTGGTTCAGTACTTGGACAAGGATGCCTTGTTGCTGTATCGCCAATTTCGGAAGGATGAGAACCTTACCCAGGAATGGGCGTTTGACGAGCAAAAGAAGGCGAGAGATTTGAAAATCCAGAAAGAGGCTGCGAAAGCCCGCCTGTCCGCTTTGTCATCAGGAAGAGCGATACCTGCTGCACCTGTTGAGAGCATAGACTTAGCTGCACTAACACACGAATTAAGAGATGCCATGAAGCAACTCACCGAGGGTCAGCAGCGAGCGGCTACTCGAGATGATGATGTTGGATCTGTCGCAGAATTGCGTAAAGTGTGTGCAGAATTGTCTGAAAAGATTGCTAATGCTCAGGAACGAGTAACACGCAGAGCTGCACCTTTTACAGGGCAGCATGGTGATAGTGTCACCACGGAAGCAAGCCATGCGCAAGCGTTGGCTAGTTGCCGTAGGGATATGGAGGCTGGGGATGACCAGTTAGACTCTGAGCACTGTCTGCGTCGTTTCTTTAAGTTGCTTGAAGCAACATTCCCAGAGGATCGCAGTCTTAAAGTGCACCGCTATGTGCATTTTGTCCGTCAGAAGAACGAGACAGTGATGGAGGTCAAATCCAGATTGGTAGACCTTGCCAAGAAGGCAGGAATCTATGAGCCTAGGATTGTGGCTGACAAATTCTTATTGTGTCTGGGTAAAGATACAGATCGGGAGGTCAGGCCGCACCTATCTGCGAAACGCGGAATCGACTGGAACATCGACGAGGGCTGTTGAAATAGCACGCAATATCGAGGAAGGTAAAGTCTGGTACAAGGAGGCTTCCAGGAGCTTATGGCTCCTGAGAGAAGGGAGGAATCCTTCCAGCCCAAGGCCAATAGCTCTAACTTTCAGTTTAAGAAAAAGAGCGGGTCTTTCAATAGGTTTGCTAAGCACGCCAACACTGCTGAGACAGCAGAGGGCTGTTGGAACTACGGGAAATCAGGACATCAAAAGAGAGATTGTCCGTACCCGGATGCTAAGCAATTGTCTGCTAGCAAGGCGCAGGTATGCGCACATTGCAGTAAAAAGGGACACTCAGAAGATGAGTGTTGGTCCACGAATCCAAATCTGAAATCACCATGGGCTAATGCTGCCACGAAAGAGGCAGATAAGGGTAAGAAAAAGGAGAAAGTTAACTCTGGTAACCGAAGGGTAATCAGAAGTATGATGCTATGAGTGCAGAGATTGCAGAATTGAAAGCTCAATTTGCAAGACCAAATGTGCCTAATGTCTATTATGATGCAGATGTGACCGAAAAGACCGTCTGCAAAGGCGAAAAGCTGACGCCTGAGAAGGCCGTGGCTGCAACGGTTGCGGAGCGCGCAGATCATGACCGTCTGGTTTGAAGGAATGCTAGGAAGCTTCCTCAGACCTTTCGGATCACTCTCGATGAGCACGAGATTGTGCAGCTACGACAAGCCAAGCTTGGGCCACGCAAGACATTTAGTTTTTCGCTGGAAAAGCTGAAGGCTCTGGTGGAACACCGGATTCAGCACATTCCTTGTCTTTCACTCGCTGATCTGCGTCTTACATATCCTTTCACGATTGAGGAAACCGGACAGCAGCTGGACCTAGCTGAGGAAGGCGCGAACAGCGCTTCGCTGCCTACTAATTTCAGCACTATGAGAGTGCAGAACAAGGATGGAGTTTTGACGTTTAACAACTGGGCCGCTCCCAATATCCTATTGGACACTGGCGCACAGCCAGTAATCTTGGGAAAGCGAGCTGTGAAAGCTCTGGGATTGACGGTCAGGGACCTGAAAGAAAGTCCTTTGCAGTTGAGGACTGCATCTGGGCAGATTTCAAAGTCTTGTGGAATCACCCGCAAGCCTGTGGAAATCACAGTAAACTTGGGGAAACCTGAGGAAGCGTCACTGTTCGTAGAGTGTACGGTGACAGAGGCAGAAAACTATGATGTTCTATTGGGGACAGAAGCTTTGATTCCCCTGGGTATGGTCATCGACCTACGGAAGCAGAGGGTGACTTACCAGTCGACAGATTGGCAGCCGACAGGAGAAATTCCTGTAAAAATGGTTTGCTCAGGAGAAGCAAAGTACGGACTGCTAGACTGCTGTGTGAATGACCAGTATCCAGACCATTATGACCTCATCATGCAACGCAAAGAGAAGATCTACACCAGCATCAACATGCCGACTCCCTTGGTTTGGCAACCTTGGATTATGGAGCAACTAGAAGCTGTGAGTAACAGGGACCGTGGCCCGCAAGAGCTGCTGCCAATTCCTTATCCAGTTAAGACTGCTGCCAATTTGATGCCTGGAGTAGACCCATTGCCGCAAGGCATTGTGAGGATGGAAGATCCTTTTCGCAGGAGAGGAGTAGTAGTGCTGGAATTGTTCGCCGGACTTGGTACTGGAACCATCGCACTGATTCAGCGAGGTATCCGGGTATCCAAAGTGCTGTATGTGGACAATGACAAGAATGTTTTTACAGCATTTGAGGAGGCCATGAGTCAGATGCGGCAAATGTACCATTTCAAGGCATTTGTGCCCACTAGTGTGGTGCGTCTTGTTGGAGGAAACATTCTCGATGTGAAGTCTGAGGACCTGTATGATTACAGGATTGACTGGATTTTCGCGGGATTCCCTTGTTAACCTTTCTCGCAAGCTGGGAACAGGAGGGGATTCAATGACTCGCGAGCACAACACTGGGGAAGGATGGTGAAGATCATCAGTATGCTGCGGGAACGCCAGCATCTCTACCCACCAGTGTTTGTGATTGAGAATGTACATCCAGGGATGGATTACAACCAGATGAAGCCAGGAGATCCATGGCTGGTCTTCGACTCCACCCTGGGTCATCATGTATTAATCAACGACGCCAGGCACGGAGGACTCTCACACCGAGCCAGACTATTCTGGACCAACGGCATGTCCATTGAAATCCTGAGGGAGATGGAGGACATTACGCGGCGCACGCCAACGGCAGTATCTGTGGAAGAAGCACTGATGGTGGAAACCAAGCCAGTAATCAGGAGGGATTCCTACCCACAGTACGTCGTCAACGAGCCAGGCTGGCCGAGAATGGTGCTGCCCACCTTCACAGCATACCCAGGATCACGCGCTTTCGTGAATGGAGGACCAGGAATGGTCAAAGATGTGCACAACAGAGAAGCTCAGTGGAGAGAGCCGACAGCTGAAGAGAAGGGAAGGTGCCTGGGGGTACCCAACTCCATTGCACAAGAAATTGTTGCAAAGGTGGGACAGGACAACGCTGGGAAGATGTTCGGCAATATGATTGGGCATCACTCCATGACATGGTTGGTAGAGACGATTATGACTTGGCAACAGATGACGTTCTCTGACAAGCCTATGCCCAGGCCGAGGCCGGTAACGATTGGAGTCCATGTGGTGCCAACCTCTGATCAGAGAGCTATCAGGGAAGCGTATCAGCGACAAAAAGAATATGCTGTTGAAAGAGACGCAGCTAAGGCTGACCAAGAGGAAACACTCAGAGAAGCCAGAGTGGTGGGACTGACCAGGTGTCAAGACATATTGACGCAAATTAACACTCGGATGGCGGCTCTACACGACCCTCTGGAAAGAGAGTTGCGGAGGCTGCAAGAAGACGTAACCATGGAAGACCAGGCAACTGGTGCAGCAAACCCTTTGGTGAGCGCTGCAGTAAGCAAATCACAGGAGGTCCCAGCATCTGCAGAACGCTCCAGCCAGGTAGTTGGGAGGATGTCGGAATGGGAAGATTATACCAATTCTGAGTTACGAAACATGGCCCCAGACCAGGTCTTCGGGAGCCCATCCCCAGAAGCGGTAACATCAAGATATGAAGAACGCCAGTGCAATATTGGCGAATGGGCCGAAGAATGCAGTCAGAATTCAGGAAATTCTGGAGGGTCTGGAAAGACCATTTGCCTGGAGGTGATTTTTGAAGAACACAAGAAGGAGGCGGCCAAGAGATTGCCCGCCACACTTGCTCGGATGAGCCCAGGGCCAGAGGCCAAAGGGCAACCACAAGACACAGTTGGCAGCACAGCTGAGTCGATCACCAGGCAAATCATGGCGCAGTTGCTGGAAGCAGACGCCCCTCGACTCAAGGAAGAAAAAGTGGCGAAAGCAGCTCTCGCTCTATAGTCAGCTATCATCAACATGGCGAGGCTCAACACAGGAGGGGATGAAGAATTGCCGCCTCCTGGAACAGAAAAGCCTGAGGGCCAGGTTGAGGGCGGGAAGCCCCCACCTGCACCTAAGGAGTAGCAACTACTGGATGCCTTTGTTGGGGAGAAGCAACCTGAAACTGAGACTTTTGCCATTGGGAAAATGGTCTCAGCCCAGCAGAGATTACAAGTAGAAAGGTTGCTGAAGAAACACCGCAAGGTATTTGCTTTCACTAAGGAGGAGATTGGTAGAACCACTGCCAGTGTGTGTGAGATCACACTATCTACTGATAACCCAGTCCGACTAGGGCCGCATAAGCTCAGTCAGACAGAATGGGACTGTGTGGAGAAAACTTGTGAAGAGTTGCATAAGCTCCGCATGATTGAAAAATCTACCTCAATACATGGGGCTCCTACAGTAGTAGTCGCTAAAAAGGACGAGGCCGGCAATTACACTGCCACTCGTATGTGTGGAGATTACAGGCGACTGAATCTCTACACGGAGCCGGATAGCTATGTGATGCCTACGCCGGAAAGGATCTTTGTAATTGCCACCATCGGAAAGGTGTTCAGCATTATCGATCTGCGCCAAGGCTTCAACCAGATCCCTGTGAAAACAGAATATCGAGGTAAGACTGCTTTCTGAGCTCAAAGGGAACTTTGGCAATGGACAGTAATGCCATTTGGGCTGAAAAATGCCCCAGCCATATTTCAGAGGACTATGGATAAAGTGCTGGAGGGGCTGGATTTCGCTAAGCCATACATTGACGATGTGGTAGTATTCAGCAAGTCCATAGAGGAGCACCTCGAGCACTTGGAACAAGTGTTCCAGCGCTTGGAGAAATTCCAGATGAAGCTGCATCCTGGGAAGTGCAGATTCTTTGAGGCACACGTGCCTTACCTAGGACATGAGATTGGGAACAATGCTATGTCCCCTCAGGCTGTGAAGACTGAGGCTATTTACAAGATACCTGCACCTGCGAATGTGTCTAAGCTGAAAGCTCTGTTAGGGCTAAGCGGATATTATCGTAAGTTTGTAAAGGATTATAGCAGAATTGCTAAACCCTTGACGGAACTCCTGAAAAAGGATGTATCTTTTGTGTGGACAGAAGCTCAGGAGAAAGCCATGAACGAGCTTAAGGAGCGGCTGGTAACAGCCCAAGTCTTGCGAACGCCTGACTACTCCAAACCGTTCAATCTGCACACTGACTGGAGTCGTGTGGGAATTGGCGCAGTACTCACTCAGGCCACAAGCCCTAGAGAGGAGTATGTCATTGCCTATGCCTCACGCTCTAACAATCGAGCGGAGAGCAACTACTTGTCCTATGAAAGAGAGCTGCTGGCAGTGGTTTGGGCGGTCACACACTTCAGAGAGTATCTGTGGGGAAGACCCTTCACACTGATCACGGATCACTCACCATTACTATGGTTGATGAAGAATGGAGACCTCACTGGTAAGTTGGCTCGCTGGGCTCTTAAGCTGCAAGAGTACCAAATGATGGTAGTGCACGGAGCAGGAGTGCTCAACAACGACGCCGATGGACTCAGCAGGAACCCATACCCATCTTCAGACGACAGAACAGGAGCTCAAGAGGACGAAGACCCGAGCAGCCCAGCAGAGTTAGTGGCTTGCCTAACCGAAATGGCTGGAATGGTAGCATCAGGTGAAGCTGAGCCTCTACCCCTGTTCAGTACAGAGATCTGGAAAGATCAAGCTACTATACACTGGCTGAAGACGGGAACTCACTTGGAAGGGCTATCGGTGAAGGAGAAGGACCAGGTAAGCCATCGAGCTAAAAGGTTTTGCTGGAAATGCAACAACCTCTTCAGAATTGAAGAAACTGGTCAGGAGAAGTTAGTGCCAGAACCCATCAGGAGACGAGC
>WELA01001098.1:125330-147833 GCA_009602735.1 Mesotaenium endlicherianum
CAAGTATATAAACAAGAGCTAGAACATAGAAAGACATTCAGGAATCACTCTTGTACTTGCCAAAATCCAGAAATATATTAACTTTCAAGAAGCCATCTCTCTTTCAAGAAGCTACCACTTGTGTTCAAAGATCCTTGTCTTGAATAGATAAAGTATTCTGTTTTACTAAGTACTTTATCTATCTGTTTCACTACAAGAAGTGTTGACAGACCAAGGGTCTGAGTTCCATGGGTCTTTTCAGAAACTCTTGGACAGATGCTTCATTGATCATCGCACTACGTCTAGAGATCATCCGCAAGCAGATGGTCTGGCAGAAAGGATGGTGCAAACCATTAAGTCTGCTTTGCGCAAGTTTTGCCTTGAGCATGACAAGCGTGACTGGGATCTAGCCCTGCCATGGCTGGTTATGGGTTACAGATTTAGCAAGCAGGCTGCCTTGGCAAATTACTCGCCATATCAGATACTCTTTGGCAGAAGTCCAGTAGTGCCCAGCAGCATCAAGCAGGAGATTGAACAGGTGAAAGACGTGGACAGCCCTGATGAACTGTTAAAAGTGATGGTGCGCCGTAAGGCGCTATTTGAGCGCATGATACCGGCTGCACTAGACAATCTAAAAATTGCACAGAAAAGAGATACGCAACGTTACGCCAGGACGCGAGACGGGAGCTACCGCCTGCAGATGACGCGGATTCAAGAAGGAGACTTTGTCTACCGGAAGCGCCAGACCAAGACCACCATCGACACCAGTTCAGGTGCAGTGATCTTGCGCGTGAAACATGCGTTTGACATTGGTGTGTTAGAACTGGAAGGTTCTGATGGTAAAACCATGAGAGACCACGTGCAGAATTGCTCGCTATGCCGTTTGCCAAATATTGATCCCACAGTTAGGGTTGTGCCCGAGGAATTGGTGCCGGCCACGCCTTGTGCCAGCTGCAAAGTGCTGGACGATCAGGAGGCAATGGTAACTTGCGATAAGTGTGGTGCCCGTTGGCACACTTTCTGCATTGGCGAGGAAGAAATTATGGCAGGACGATGGGAATGTCTTGATTGCCTTCCTAAAACCCCAAGCCGCAGGGCTGGAAAATAATAGCTTTCAGCAGGAAAGGCAGGGACGCCTCAGCTAAAAGGGAGGGGTGTAAGAGGAATTAAGGCAAGGCAAGTATTTTTTAAATTTTCTGCTAAAGTCTTAGGATAAGCAGATGGTGAGAGCCAGGTGACAGAGAACGTCACCCTCAGTGTTGGTCAAGGTTGCATGGTGCAAGTTCAGGAACCCAGGGATGGGTTAACCCTGGTAAGGCTTGTCACCGACACACGTGCAAAGGTCGATCGACCATGTCTGCCACACGTGAGGAGGGCCACCGACACATCAACCAGGCCAAAGGCACACGTGCTGGAAGGCTACGCACTTGCCGAGGGACCGACACTGTTAGGCACGACAGCTGTTGCGACTATTATCCGTTTGACGGTGTCGCACGCGCAGCGCAAGCTACAGCCACCTAGTGCTGAAAGTCAACCTTGACTCACCGACCACTTGACTGATTACATCGCAGTCAGCAGTTATGTCGACGTCAAGACCACTGGCAAGGGGTCAATGCCAATGTGCCCCACACCCAGGAATGGGGAGGTTTTGACACCATAGACAGCCCCGAGGCTAGAAGCTGGGGATCAGTGATGAGCCGCCCAACAGGTACCAAGTCAGGTACTGTGTGACTGGCAAATTAAGCCAGGTCATGGCCGCAATGCCAAGATAGGTTACGGCCGCCCGGTGGGGAATCTTGAGCAAGTGGCATTTGCTTGTACATGCCATTCAGGAGTTCTTAGCCATGAGCCAATTAGGCGTGACTGCCAGCTGAGAAGCTAAGCAGTCACGCTCGACAGTCACGAGGTGTACATGCATGCTGAGTGACTACGAGTTCGAGTTGAGCATGGCTAGGCAGAAGCAACATGCAGCTAAGCTTTGTGACTAAGCACGGCATTCTCGAAAGATGACGCTGTGTGGTGCCTGCGAAAGGCACGAATCTTGCCTGAGACATGTCATTCACTCTCACGCACCTTTGCCAAGAGGCAGAAGGAAGGAGAAGAAGGGCGCGAAGAAGAAGAAGGAGTTCCCAAGGCCATTGGAGGACGAAAGCCCCACGCTTCTAACGACGCTGAAGATTCTTCTGTGTATCATAGATAAGTTAGGATTGTAGGAGTTCCCAAGAGGGAATCTCACGGTTGAAGAAGGAGAACTGCAGAATAGAATCTGCTAGGAGATTAGCACGGAGTCAGCCGAACGCCACAAGTGAGTGTGTGTGAAGCAGCCTTCAAATGGTGAGTTGTGTGTTGATTTCCAGGTTCTCAGAAGTCGCATTCGCATCTCGAAGAGAAAGAGTAGTATTGACAGATAAAGCTCTCAGTGAAGAACTGACTGGGCCCAGCCTGGCAGTGAAGAGCTGTTAGGGCGCGGTGTTAAGTGAAGAGCTTGACCCAGGCTAGCATAGACGTAGTTTCAGAGTTTTGTAAGCTGACTTGTGGAAGTTAAGCGAAAGCCTGAAGGGCGATTTTCTCTGAATCTGACGTTGCATGTCAAGCTGCTTAGAGTGTGATTTCTGCAAACTACAATTTGCTCACCTGTGAACCCAAGAACCTTAAGGCATAAAGCCTATGTGGAAGTAAGAGACTTCCGTCCTTGTAAGAGGAATTAAGGCAAGGCAAGTATTTTTTAAATTTTCTGCTAAAGTCTTAGGATAAGCAGATGGTGAGAGCCGGGTGACAGAGTCACCCTGAGTGTTGGTCAAGGCTGCATGGTGCAAGTTCAGGAACCCAGGGATGGGTTAACCCTGGTAAGGCTTGTCACCGACACACGTGCAAAGGTCAATCGACCATGTCTGCCACACGTGAGGAGGGCCACCGACACATCAACCAGGCCAACGGCACACGTGCTGAAAGGCTACGCACGTGCCGAGGGACCGACACTGTTAGGCACGACAACATGCAAGAAGGTAGGGAAAAATATGATTTTGCCCTCCAAAGATTGAATATTAAGGCAAAGTACCCTTGTCGCGACCACTATCCGTTTGACGGTGCTGCACGCGCAGCGCAAGCTACGGCCACCCAGGTACGGAAAGTCAACGTTGACTCACCGACCACTTGACTGATTACGTCGCAGTCAGCGGTTATGTCGACGTCAAGACCACTGGCAAGGGGTCAATGCCAATGTGCCCCACACCCAGGAATGGGGAGGTTTTGACACCATAGACAGCCCCGAGGCTAGAAGCTGGGGATCAGTGATGAGCCGCCCAACAGGTACCAAGTCAGGTACTGTGTGACTGGCAAATATAGCCAGGTCATGGCCGCAATGCCAAGATAGGTTACTGCCGCCCGGTGGGGAATCTTGAGCAAGTGGCATTTGCTTGTACACGCCACTCAGGAGTTCTTAGCCATGAGCCAATAAGGCGTGACTGCCAGCTGAGAAGCTAAGCAACCACGCTCGACAGTCACGAGGTGTGCATGCATGCTGAGTGACTACGAGTTCGAGTTGAGCATGGCTAGGCAGAAGCGACATGCAGCTAAGCTTTGTGACTAAGCACGGCATTCTCGAAAGATGACGCTGTGTGGTGCCTGCGAAAGGCACGAATCTTGCCTGAGACATGTCATTCACTCTCACGCACTTTTGCCAAGAAGCAGAAGGAGCAGAAGGAGCAGAAGGAAGGAGAAGAAGGGCGCGAAGAAGAAGAAGGAGTTCCCAAGGCCATTGCAGAGCCGAGGCCCCACGCTTCTGCCGACGCTGAAGATTCTTCTCAGTGTATCATAGATAAGTTAGGATTGTTGGAGTTCCCAAGAGGGAATCTCACTGTTGAAAGTAGGAGAACTGCAGAATAGAATCTGCTAGGAGATTAGCACAGATTCGGCCAAACGCCACAACTGTGTGTGAAGCAGCCTTAAAATGGTGAGTTGTGTGTCAGTTTCCAAGTTCTCAGAAGTCGCATTCGCATCTCAAAGAGAGAGGGTAGTATTGGCAGATAAAGCTCTCAGTGAAGAACTGAGTGAGCCTAGCCTGGCAGTGAAGAATTGTTAAGGCGCGGTGTTAAGTGAAGAGCTTGACCCAGGCCAGCATAGACGTGTAGTTTCAGAGTTTTGTAAGCTGTGACTTTGTGAAAGTTAAGCAAAAGCCTGACGGGCAATTTTCTTTGAACTTGACGTTGTATGTCAAGCTGCTTAGAGTGCGATTTCTGCAAACTACAATTTGCTCGCTTGTGAACCCAAGAACCTTAAGGCATAAAGCCTATGTGGAAGTAAGAGACTTCCGTCCTTATAAGAGGAATGAAGGCAAGGCAAGTTTCTGCTAAGTCTTAGGATAAGCAGATGGTGAGAGCTGGGTGAAGGAGAACATTGCTCCGAGTGTTGGTCATGGTTGCATGGTGCAAGTTCAGGAGCCCAGGGATGGGTCAACCTTGGTAAGGCTTGTCACCGACACATGTGCGAAGGTCGATCGACCATGTTTGCCCACACGTGAGGAGGGCCACCGACACATCGACCAGGTCGAAGGCACACGTGCTGGAAGGCTACGCACGTGCCGAGGGACCGACACTGTTAAGCACGACACCTTGCAACTTTGAAAGAATATGAAAATGCCCTCACGTTAAGTCTTCCTAGTCAAAGTCAGTCCACCTGGCGAATATGACGTGGCCGACCTGACACCTCTTTTTTTCCATCTTCTCCTTGCTATTTTTGCCCCTTCTCCTTGCTGCTCCTTGCAGCTTTCGAAAGAGCGAGTGAAAGGCCAATTTGCACTTCAAATTTTCAAATTTGCACCCTCGAGTCTTTTCAGCTTTGCATCCTTCGAGTTCACGGTCACCCCCTCACTAGCCTTCACATTCAAAAGTCAAAAACTGCGTGGTA
The DNA here is from genome assembly GCA_009602735.1 of Mesotaenium endlicherianum. NCBI lineage: Eukaryota > Viridiplantae > Streptophyta > Zygnematophyceae > Zygnematales > Mesotaeniaceae > Mesotaenium > Mesotaenium endlicherianum. The sequence continues at coordinate 130,215 of WELA01001098.1, forward strand.
TGTACGTAGGTTCGATGTTACCACCAAAATATTGAGAACAAGTTCACTCCAAAAGCCAACGAAGTGCTCGAACTTTCGCCTCTCGCTTGTCAGGAGATCACGACCTGGCAAATATGAGTGACGAGAGGCCCAAGTCTAGGGCTTTGGTTTTATTAGGGTTTGAACATTCTGGTGTGAAGATCCTGTGGTACATGTGAGGTACAAAACACATGACGATGAACTACATCGCAAATTTGGTGATTTCGGCTGTGAGGAAAGGGTGACCGTAAACTCGAAGAATGCCAAGATGAAAATTTTGAATTGCAAATTGGCCTTTCACTCGCACTTTCGAAAGCTGCAAGGAGCAGCACGGGGAAGGGGTTTAAAAAGTAGGGAGAAGTTGGGAAAAAAAGAGGTGTCAGGTCAGACACGTCATGTTCGCCCGGTGGACTGACCGTGACTAGGAAGACTTAACGTGAGGGCATTTTCATATTCTTTCAAAGTTGCAGGGTACTTTGCCTCCATTTTCGATCTTTGGAGGGTAAAATCATAATTTTCCCAAGAAGGTACGAATGGAGGATATCAACGTTCCATATGAGATTCATAAATGACAACATTGTTGGTCTTGGAAGAAACGTGTCGCGACTGATAGCTCTTTGGACGGTGCGGCACGCATGGTGGATATCACGGCGCCCTCCATAATAAGAATGGTCAATCGTTGACCTACCGATTAATGCTGCTCTCATGTAAAAGTAAGCATTTAACGTAAGTTCAGCTCGTCACAGATGAGGTGTGACCACAACCAAGCCAGGCCAACATCCGACACTCAGCAATGGGGGGGGATGTCATGAATATTTAGGTCGTGGTCGTTGCCCACCATTGAGCTCCACATGTGTGAACCATCAACCTAGGAAGGTCAACTTTGACTTGACATTATACATATATATGTTGATTATTGCTAGATTTCCAAGTTGCTGTTCTAGGGCGCCAAGCCACCTTCCAAATGGCACCGGTTTCGCGTCATTTGGCCAAGTGTTGAGCGAGATATTTGCGATCCAATCCGCGCCACCTACCGGCCCCTTGCGGAATTTCACCAAAGGCCAACTCATGATTCAATGTGCCCCAAACGTCACATTGTTGGCTATTTGTGACTCCAAGGACCCTTACCTTTGTGCGCACAAATCCGGAGCTCCTTAGCACACATGTGCCTTGCATTTCCATAGTAAATGAGCACCATTAAAATTTGAAGCTATAACATAGTGACTGCATCACCGACCCCTAAAGGAAGCTTCTTCAAGTTCCATATCTACTTTTGAGGCTTTATCTAGGTAGCATTGGTCGAGGTAAGCTCCACCAATGAGAAGTATTTGGCATATTTCTGCCATCTAGTTTTGATTGATTTGCGTTATGCTTAGCCTACAGAAGTGCTAGTACGAACCTTGTATCCATTTGTGGACATAGGATAGCCTCGTAGAGTGACTCCATGCATCGAACCCGCCGCTTTCTGCGCCGGTTTCGCAGGGGTATAAAGCAGTGAGATGTCCCTAAAGGGCCATCTTTTATAGGTCCATTATGTCGATTGTAAGTAACATAGTTATCAGGACGCTTTTATCTCTTGTGTTTTCAAGACCACTTAATCTCTCTCTTGTGCAGAGCAAGTCCTCTTGGCTTCCAGCCACTTGTATACTTCACGAGTGGTGAGCAGAGTCACAGCTTAAACCCTTGCTGTAGTGATATGAATTAGAATATATTAGTTAGATTTTACACTAATGTTTTTGAATGTTTTTGGAGTAGTATTCTGTTGAGTCAAGTGTGAGTAGATACCCTAGTGACTTGGTTCATATCGTTTGAACCTTCTAAGGCAATTTTGAAGTTAGAGGAAGGACCTAGAAGAACTCCATGTGCCAAAAGTTAAATATGCCATTTTTAGGTCAAAAGGGCATGTGTACATTATTCTAGAAAGAGGTGGCAAGTTTTGGGATGTGTTGGGTGCCAACACATCAACATGCACCTCCAGAACCTTGTCCTATGGCTCCTTCCATGTAGGTGACCTTGCCTAGTTGGACAAGCTAGCACACTCACTCGCACACAATCACACTCTAGAATATTCTACTACACAATCCACCAACTCCTCACGGAGTTTCTAGAAATTCCACAATCACTTTGGCACTCTACGTAATCGTACGTAGTTTCTGAAACCCTCATGTTTCAATGTCCTACTTCCTGGACTCCAACCAAATTTTTGTCACTGGACCTGTCCTTGTCACTAAATTGAATCTGTGACATTTAAAACTCCCTAAAAACTCCCAAAACTCATAACTTTCTTAATACTTATCCAAACGACTTGAAACAAAGATCAATACTTTTCTAAAATCATACTCTATACATATAAAATACTAGAAAAATATAAAGTCCACTTTCTTAACCTTACAGTCGCCAATGCCATCATTTCTCCAAGACTGGTAGGGTCCTTGAGCGCCACTTCCTTGGCTACATTTGGCTTGAGTCCCCTCTTGAACTTGTCCATCATCTCCGACTTGTGCATGGATGGACATCAAAACATCAGCTCGTTGAAGCGCGTACATATTCTTGAACGCTTCCTCGTTGACGAAGGCGTACCAACAGGTATTGAGCGGTAGCCTCGGGTGCAATAGGTTGAAATTGCCTCTTCAAGCCATCAAAGAGCCGATCAACAGTAGCAGGAACTCCAGACAGCTGCTCTTCTTGCTCATACCAAGCTCCAGCACTCTTCTTCAGCAAAGTAATGACAAAGACGACTCGCTTGTCGAGCATGAGCGCAAAATACTCCATAAACTTCTTCACTCCAAAAATCCATTGATGAGTAGACGACGATCCACGCTCCTGTATGAACTTCAGGTTTAGGCACACTCACTCCCGATGCGGGTGGAATAATTGGTTGCACCACTGATTGAACATGGATTGGTGGTATAGCAGGTGCAGGTGCCAAACTCGGCGAAGCGGCATTCTCAACAACAACTTGCACCATTCTCTCCACCTCCGCGCGCATATTTTGTTGAGACTGGGCGTAGATTTCTCCTCCAATTGCAATTGTGTAACGATTCTAACTTCAAGAGAATTGTTAGGAACTTTTCTAAGTTGATCAGAAAGGAATTGTGCAAATCTATAGAACTATTGCTTGTGAGAGTTGCACTCACAATGACTCCTGCAGGTACTTATACCTGCACGACATAAGGTACTGGAGGGCTTCAAGTCACCACCTAGGGCACCGGTCATGTCAATAAAAACAATCTAATGGATGTGACCCATCTGATTGAATGCACGAAATCATGCCATATGGCAGTTTCGAGACTTTCGATGAATTGCGAAGAATCGTGACAAATCGTTTTGCGCCAAATAGGCGTAGTCGCGTCCTTTGAATAGACGTGATTGTTCGTAGTCACATCTAAGCTTCTTTCGAGATAGATGTGACTAATTGCGGTCATGTCTTATCGATATTTTCAATAGACGTGATCGTTCGTCATGCGCATATGCTTTTGTCATGACCGAGTAGTCATAATAACTACTTCGCCAATCGGTTAGGTGTGAACGTTTCAAACGAAGGGTCGCGGGGTTGAATTCGCATGGATGCAAAGCAACTTTGCATACTTTGTTTTGTTTGAGTTTTACGACTTCATTCGGGTTAACGACTCGTCGTTAATTTAAAATCAGTGATTGTGCATTATTCGAAATAAAGTCAATCAAATTAACTTAATCAATCCGTAATTGATTAGGTTATTATCTCATAATTATTCAAAGTACTTTATGAATAATTATTTCGAACTATTGCGAAGTAGTTGAATTACTTTACGACGCTTTTTGCAATAGCATCTTGGTCGTTTTGCTAATCGACCATCAATTAGTCGGCACGCACTTGTGGCGAATAACATACCAAGCTCCAATCATTTATCAAATAATATATTGATAAACAGCGTAACGCTTTTTTGGTAATTGGGAAAATGTCCAAATACGCCTAAAATAGCTCAGATTGTTACAAATTGCCATTTGCCTTAGCATCGCCTACATCTCTTGTTGCTCTCTGGTCATTGTTGGTGCTGCCTGCTGCTCCACGCGTTCAACATGCTCGACATGTTTGCCTCCTCCAGCTGTCGACTGCAACTCCATAATATAATATGCAAACTAGCCCAGCTCCGATACCAAATGAAAGGGGCGGAGTGCCCTAGTGGAAGCGTAGTGACTCAAGAGGAAAAGAACTAGTTGCACTTATATCAAAGAGTGCAGCGGCATCTCACTAAGAAAGCTTAGGAAAACTACTCAACATTTTGAGTCGCAAGAAAGTGCTCAAAAATGGACTAGGATAAAAGGCCTCGTTATCATATACCCGTAGAAATTTACAGATGTGAAAAATGATAAAAAAATGAGGAAGTTATGCCTATTTATAGTTTTCTGACCTAAGTCCTCCTCTCTAGGCGGGAGGGCCGCTTAGCAACAAATTTTTGTAAGTGTTTGTCAAATCGTCCCTTCCAGAATATTTGTGAGTAGGCCAAATCAATCTCATCTGACGTGTCGGGCCAATTTGACGTCCACATGCGTGCATCAAAGTATCTAGAATATACTAACTTAGTCGCGCTAGGCTAATCCGAAACTTCTAGGTAAATCGACCTGGTCGGCACTCCACGTCAGCCAAAATTACGTGAAGGTTCGAATTCATTCTAACGGCCCAAATCGCTCGACGCTGTCATTTAATCAGACAATCGCGCTCACCGTGAATTAAGGACAGTCGTCGACCAACCTTAAAAATAATAAAAATTCAGAGACTCATAACTTTCTCAATACTTACCCAAATTCGACGACATTTATAACAAAATAACCACAAAAACGCATTCTATAACTATTTGCATGCCAAACACATTTTCAAAAATTTAAAAAATGCACTTTATAAACCTATGACCTTACAGGATGGACCTAGAAGAACTCCATGTGGCAAAAGTTAAATATGCCATTTTTAGGTCAAAAGAATATATTGAAATGAATCAATATATTAGTAGATATAACATTTGTTTAAATATAATAGTTAAATAAGTTCAGCGTGCTGAACTTTAGTTAATATTTGATCTACTAAACGTTATAGTATTATCAATTTAATGACTCAGCCAAGTGCAACAGGCTGAAGTCAACTTAGGTCAGCTTGCTGACACATTCTTTGACAGCCAACTGACTTCACTACTCGGTAGCAGCAAACTCCCTAGATATGCATCTAAGTGTCGTATGCTAGATGAATGGTCAGATGACATCCTTAGGATGGATGGCGATTCGGGATGATGGGAGATGGTGGTGGATTTGGTTAACCGAGGTCCTACCAACGTGGTTAACCTGGGTGGACAAAATGTACATTTTGGGGGGCCCTTCGGGCTTCGGGAAGGTTGAGCACGTAGGAAGGTCTGAAGCATTACCTCTACAGATAATGGCTCCATTAAAAAACTTAAGGGAGAAACTTCAGATCAGAGGCGTTATTAACAGTCGAAATCGCCCGAGTGCTATTGGCAGATTGATGAAACTTAATGATCAAAACATCATTACATGGTTTACCTCCGTGGCTCATGATATACTCAACTATTACCGTTGCTGTTCAAACTTTCAGAATGTGAAGTCTTATGTCGATTACTTTGTCAGATGGAGCCTTTTACATACCATGGCGGGCAAACATAAGCAATCGGTAACCAAGATTATCAAGGCTCATAGCATTGATTGTATCCTTCGAGACGCTCAAGACCAGGTTGTGGCCAGTTTTCTTAGTAGTCATGATCTAAAACGGATGGGTAGAAAGTGCATTACCAATATTGTACAGGGATCTGGCACCAATGCTCTAGACCGTGCCTAGGCTCAGGAGGAGGTCATCATATGAACGTACGAGCCCACCTTTTCAATTTTATTGAAGTGGGAGGGATGAGAGATATTTTCGCGGCAGAATAGTGGACGGTGTCATTGCACTGACCGTTGAACAGTAAACTCATTCCATGTACATATGCTAGGTATTGTTCTCGAGTTCGGCATTTGAAAACGAGGCCAACTCTCTTGTATAGCTTACTGAGAGATATCTGAATCCAAGACGAGAAGCCATTGATATGCACTGTCTTCTAGTCTTGCTTATGTATGAGTTTACTGATTGCATTATTGATGCTAGTTTACTTGCATTTGACTTGCGAGTATTGTCCACTGCTAGAGAGTTGTCTTTTGTTGTTTAAACCATCAACAGAAAATACCATAAAGATTACTTGCTGATATAAAGATCTTCATTAATTGTTAATCGCCTATTTGGTAAGTCGATTCATTTCAGTGGTATCGGAGCTGTTATCACAGCCTTCTTTGTATGGTAAGGACAAGGTCTCAAACTAGCAACTCCCAAGACATGGAGAACCAGGATAACGAGAATGTCCAAAATCAGGCTAAAAGCCATGTAGCGGGAACCCGTACCTATTCTGAAGCAGTGGCAGGTACTGCAGCTAGAGAGGCTGCAGATGAGGCAGCTGCTAGTGCTGCAGTCGCAGCACAGCAGGCTGAGGAGGAGAGAGTCAAATTAGAGGCAGAAAGATTAGCAAAAGCTGCTGAAGATACAAAAAGGAGGAAAGGAGAGCCAGCGGACGAGCGCACTGTCGAAGAACTTATGGCAGCAAGGGCCAATGTTTTGAACCCACCTCCTGCTGTACAACTCGTTGTGCCTCTAGGTCAAGTTCGTGACCGGCTGAATGCGGCAGGAATTGCTGCCGCAAGAGCGAGAGGGATTGTTGAGGACACTACTCAGCGAGTGGATGCCACTGCTACTGCTACATTTGCTAGACTCCCACCTCAGTGTGGATTTGGGAGCATTATTTGTGCAAATGCAATCTCAAATGGCGAGCATGTATCAGTTCCAACAGGAGGACAAAAGAATCATAATGTCTCTGCTGCGGGACAAAGACCAACTGGGTTCTCAAACCACTGGTGGTGGTGGCAGAGCGCCTAGTAAGCGTAAGCCAAAACCTCCCCATGACTATGATCCTGAGGGAAACAAAAAATATTACCTGATCAAGTTTCTCGCTGATGTTGAGCAGTGGTCGGAGAACTACCCAGAGCTGCAAGATTACGAGAAGGTCAGGCACACTGGTGCTCTACTGAAAGGCAGTGCAGCAGATTGGTGGCTGTATTGGAAAGAAGAGCGTAAGGCTCTGCAACTCGGTGACCCTACTTGGGTAGAGTTTGTCGAGAAACTGCATGAGAAGTTTGATGTCATCAATCAGCAGGAGAAAGCTACCTATGCAATAATCTCCTTGATACTGAAGCAGACCACTTCAGTTGCTAAGTTTGCTCAAAAGTTCCTGGAGAACATGATGAAGCAGCCAGACTTGCCAGAGCGGTATAGGATGGCATACTTCAGGTATGGCTTGAAATCCGAAGTCTCTGGTCATTTTGCTAAAAAGAAGTGTAAGAAACTGGCGGACTTGATCTAGGACGCTGATGCCTGGGATCAACAGCAGTTCAATCACAAGCGCCAGAGTAATGCTTTGGTGTCTAAGATTGTCCAAAAGCCCCACGGTTCCTACAATGCAATTGAAGGAGACCAGGCTGAGGATGATCAGGGTGATGAGTACGAGTATGAGTATAATGCTATACACTCTAGGGGAAGAGGTGGTTACTCTTGAGGTGGCTATGGAAGAGGTGGTGGTAGGACTAAGCCGAGACCAGCCTCAGCAAAATCTATTTCCTTCCATTGCCAGCAGTTGGGCCACTACAGAGAGCAATGTCCAGACAAGAACCTTCCAAAGGTCGAGAGAAAGGACCAGCCTTTAAAAGACAGCAACAGTCAGCAATCCAGTCTACTGACTGTGAGGATGCTAGAGATAGTGAGTCGTCACTAGCTGCCCTCGTAGAAGGTAATTTGGGTCCTGCTGAACTGGATTCACTATGCATGCCTGACAACCAGATAAAGGAGACCATCAGCAATATAGACCTCCAGAGAGTGCACACTCTGAATGATCTTGTTCCACCTAATGTCCCACATTTCTTTGCTAAGTCAGGAGAACAAGGCAAAAGTCTGGAAAAGTCAGTCCCCCCTATCCTACTGCATTGCATGATTGCAGGTAGGAAGGTGAGGGTATTTGTTGACGGAGGGGCGTCACACACTTTCATCTGTAAGGACTTAGTTAAGCCGCTAAGGCTGCCTACTGTCACCCAAGGGAATAGAAAAATATTCCTTGGAGATGCCTCAAGTATCCCGGGAAGAATTATAACCAAGCCTATTGAGGTCCAGTTAGGTTCTGGCATTGCAATTCTAACTGAAACGCTTACATTTGAGGTACTCAACACTAGCTTTTATGATCTCGTGCTAGGAAGGTCCTGGGTAAATAGACATCAAGCTGAAATGTGTTGGAGCAGAGGTACAGTTAAAGTGAGAGGAGCCAGTGATGGGCAGACTAACTTCGCACCCACCAGTGCTCTTCCTCTTGTCTTGTGTGGATGGCAAATGAGAGAAAAGAAGAGGCTTCCAAGAGGATGCAAATTGCCGAATGCAATGGAGTTCATTGAAAGCTGGAACCTGAAGGAAGACAGAATGTTCTGTCTGCTGCTAAGAGAGGTACCTCCTCAACCTGAAGAAGTGGTTGAGAAAAAGGTAAGCCCACCGGAGCACCATACTGCTGCAAAAATTGTTGCTCAGTACACTAATGTTTTTAAGATGCCTCCAGGACTACCCCCTAAGAGGGAAGTAGATCACAGGATTGAAATATTACTTGGGAGTCAGCCACCCTGGCAACGCACTTATGATTTGTCTTATGTGGAGAGTGAAGAGTTGAAAACACAGATTGCAGAGCTTGAGGAAAATGGTTACATTTTCCCCAGTAAATCACCTTATGGCGCCGCACCCATCCTGTTTGTTAAGAAAAAGGATGGAAGTATGCGGATGTGCATTGATTACAGAGCTCTTAACAAAATTACAGTAAAGAACAAGTATGCTTTACCCTGAATCAAGGACTTGCTTGATTCCCTGTGTGGTGCTAAAGTGTTCAGTAAGATAGATCTCAAGAGTGGTTATCATGAAATCAGAATTGCCGAGGGAGATGAACAGAAGACTGCCTTCCGCACACGTTATGGGACACTATGAGTTTAATGGGATGCCATTGGGACTGACTAATGCTCCTGCAACCTTCATGGGTGCTATGAATGATGTCGTGCGGTAGGAGGTCGGGTGCGTATCATCGACACAAGCAATGCATAATATGCAAGCAGGCTTTATTGCAATTAAGTCTATAATACATGTGGCTTTAGTGCCAAACGATAGTCAAGAGTCAAATGTTTTAATTAAGGAGTGTGTACTCTTCAGAGTGAGCACCTCAACACTGTAATCTGGTAGGAAAACAACTAATGAAGTCTGGCTCAAAAGATCACTGGAAGCACATCATGATCTTCAAGAGTAGTCTTATGGCAGGGGGTATAAGCTGTGACTTTGCTCACCACTTGTGAAGTTCTTCTAGTGAGTGGAAGCCAGCAAGGCTTGCTCTTCACAAGAGAGAGACTAAGTGGTCTTGAAAACACAAGAGATAAAAGTGTAAGCGTTACTGATAATCTCTGTGACTTACAACCGGCATAATGGGACTTTTAAAAAGATGTTCCTCTAGGGACATCTCTGGCACTTATACTTCCAGAAACTCGGCGTCGTTTAGTGTGATTCCGCTAGGTGCCGAAAGGGGTGCGGATCAGATTGCGTCTATCTCGCTCGATAATTAACCAAATGACGCCAAATCAGTGCCATTCGGAAGATGCTTTGATGCGCTACACTTTGGTGACTTGGAAATCTAGAGAAGGTCAACACATGGATGCGTGAAGTCAATGCAAAGTTGGTCTTCCTAGGTTGATGGTTCACACACGTAGAGCTTGGTTTTGTACGTCAACCTCGACTTAATAAATCATGACAGCTGTCGTGCGGTAGGAGGTCGGGTGCGTATCATTGACACAAGCAATGCATAACATGCAAGCGGGCTTTGCTGCAATGAAGTCTATAATACATGTGGCTTTATAGCCAAACGACAGTCAAGAGTCAAATGTTTTAATTCCCCCCCCAGCTCTCAGCCACCAGCTGATGGGCTCTGATTGCTGTCTAAAGCTAAAGCAGTGCAGTCGCTACAAAACCAGTCGCCCGCTGGCACGCGGGCCAGCGGCTGGTCAAGGCAACCGATATGGAAGCTGAGGTTGCAGCTGTCGCAGAGCAGCATTGTGGCCTCCTGGTCGGGGTTGTGGCAGATCTGGCACGCCCAATCCTTGGGTGGCCGTGCGTCACGGGAAGGAACCTGCATGTCAAGGTTAGGAAGGTGGCATGGTCCACAATTCTTGGTGTGGTCCTTGTGAAGACGGCCATCTGCGCCTTCCAGCTCCAGAACTCCTGACGCCAAGACACGCCTGACGCGCAGGATGACGGGCGAGCTGCTGGTGTCGAGGGTGTTCTTCGTCTGGCGTCGCAGGTACACGAAGTCACCTGCGGAAAACTGTAACACTCGCGAGCGATAGGCTCCTCCACGGGTCATGGCATGCCTCAGTGTGTTGCGATGCTGAGCAATGCTGAGGTTGTCCATGGCCACGGGCATCAGGCGCCGAAAGAGCTGTACACGCTGCCTGATAAGAGCGCTCCACGTCTCGGGACTGTCCAAGTCCAAAACGTTCTCGGCCACGGTCCTGGCTGCTGCGGGCAGGACTGGCTATCGGCCGTAGAGAAGGAAGTAGGGAGAGTGCAAGGTCAATGAGGCCTGCTTATTGTACCGGTACCCCATAGCCAACCATGGGAGGGCGTCATCCCAGTGGGTGCTGTCGTGGGCCAGGCAGTACTTCCGCAGCCCAAGCTTGACGGTCTGCACCATGCGCTCTGCGAGGCCGTCAGCCTGGGGATGGTCGCGGGAGGTGGTGCGGTGGTCGATCATTGAGCGCTCTAGCAGCTTTTGAAATCTGCCCTGGAACTCTTTGCCTTGGTCAGTGAGGACCTCAGCGCAGCCGCCAAAGCGGCTAAGGACCTGATCGAGGAAAGCCTGAGCAATCCCCTCATTGGCCTTGCTGGGCAACGGCACAAGCTCGATCCACTTGGACATGTGCTCAATCATCACCAAGACGTAGAGGTTGCCTCGGCGAGACTTGGGCAGCTCCCCAGCCAAGTTGAGCGACCACCTGTAGAACAGCCCCTGAATAGGGAGAGGGCTGAGAGCGACGGTGCGGGCTGTGAAGCTCGAGCGCACCCGGTCGCAAAGTGCGCAGCTGCTGACGACGTCGGCGACGACCTTAGTCATGCCGTGCCACCAGTAATCAGCCTGGAGGAAGCTGAGAGTGCGCTTAACACCGAAGTGCGTCTCGTGCACACGTTGCACCAGCTGGCTGCATATAGCGGGCTCAGGGACCACCAAGACAAAGCCGTCCGCCATCACTCGCCGCATGCGCCCCTCCATGAAGACAAAGTCTGGGCTGCGCTTGAGGACGCGGTCACGCTCGCGCGCACTAATGCCTGGGACCAACTCCTTGGCCGTGACGTACTGCAGCACCGGGACGTTGTCCCACACGTCCTCGGGCCCGCGCTGCCAGCTATCCTGCTCCTCAGCTGCTGCCAAGGCCAGTCGTCGAGTAGTGACAGTCACCATGTCTAGGCTAGTGAGCCCTGCGGGCCGCACGTTGCCGTCAACGGTGAAGGCCAGAATTGCCGCCGCGTGCCAGGCCACTGGCTCATCCTCATCGTGGCGTGCTACTGTGAGGTCTCGCGAAGAGGGCAGCGGGTTTCGACTGAGGCCGTCAGCGTCCAGGTTTGTCGACCCTGGACGATGGTGCACGTCAAAGGTGTACTCTTGCAAGATGAGCGCCCACCGTGCGTACTTACCTGTCAGGCGCTCCGACGTCATGAGCCACTTGAGTGGCTGGTGGTCGGTGACCAAGCGGAAGTGGGTGTCGTAGAGATAGTGCCTGAATTGCACAATCGCCCACACCGTTGCTAGGCACTCCTCCTCATAGGAGCCGTAGTTGCCCTCGGCACGATTGTTGTTGCGGCTGGCGTACGCCACCACATGCTCGAAGTCGTCATGCTCCTGCACCAGCACTGCTCCAAGCCCTGCCTGCCACCAGTTGGTGCGGAGGATGAAGGGCTTCTGATAGTCAGGCCGCCCTAGTACTGGGGCGCTCACCAACAGCTCCTTGAGCTTGTAAAACGCGGCCTGCTGCTCTGGTCCCCATACGTAGGCAACGCCCTTGCGTAGCAAGTCCTTGAGCGGCTTGGCCAGCTCGCTGAACCCGGGCAGGAAGCGGTGATAGTAGTTGGCGATGTCAAGGAAGGCCCTCAACTGCGAGAGGTCGGTCGGCGGCGGGATGCCTGTGATGGCTGAGATCTTGGCCAGCTGAGGAGCCAAATCACTGGAAGACAGAAGATGCCCGAGGTACTCCACCTCTCGGGTCCCAAAGGTGCACTTGCCTGGATGACACTTGAGCCCAACGGCCTCCAAGCGGTCCAGGACTGTAGTGATATGCGCCACGTGCTCCTCAAATATCTCACTGAAGACGAGCACGTCATCGATGTAGCACCGGGCAAAGGAGAGCCCTGCCAACTCCTTATCCATGACTCGCTGGAAGGTGGCAAGAGCGTTCTTCAAGCCAAAGGGCATAACCCTCCACGGGTAGAGACGCTGCGATCCCCAAAAAGTCGTCTTATGCTGGTCCTCCTCCGCAATAGGTATATGGTTGAAGCCCTGCCTCAAATCCAGCACCGAGAACCAAGTACAAGCGCCGATGTCGTCGAAGATCTCGTCAAAGGTTGGCATAGGGTATCTGTCCTGCTCAGTGACCTCGTTAAGCTTACGATAGTCACCGCACATCCTCTTCTCAGACCACTTGCCTGAGGCGTCCTTCTTAGCTGGCATGACTGTGGGCGCAGCATAGGTGGAGGCAGACTCACGAATGAGCTGACACTCCTCTAGCTTGCCTATCTGCGTGCTGATCAGGTCGTCCTCAAAGTGGCTGTAGCAATAGCGCTTCTGGAAGATTGGCACGTCTGTCTGGAGGGGTATCCTCATAGGGTCGCCTGTGTAGCGCCCAAGATCGTGCATGCCGCTGGCAAAGCTGGCACTGCGCCGTGCATCCAACAATGCCGTCAGCTGAGCAGCCTGTGCCTCAATGAGAGTCCCCCCCAGCTTCAAAGTAGGGACCGATGGTGGTGGCTCCTGCGCCGCAGCTGGCGCCTCCTGCCCTGCTGCTGGCGTGATCTGTGGGGCTGCAGGCGTCACCTGCCCTGCAGCTGGCTGCGCTCGGCCTGCCTCGGGTGCCCTCTCCTCGGCAGCTGCTGCCAATTGCCCTGCACCACCTGTTGACGGCTGAGAGCGTGGAAAAAGAAATGGGGAGCGAAACTCCCTGGGTCGCTGTGAGGACTCCTGTCTCCTCCTTCCCCCCCCCAGCAAACCAGAACCAGGACTAGGACACGGCGCAGGCGGCGGCCGAGAAGCAGGTTCCTCGCGCTGGGAATGCGAGGTCGTACCAGGCAGGGCGCAGCCGTCGTCGTTGGCATCGCGGTCCAAGGCGGCATAGGACTGGTCCATCTCAGGATGACGTGTTTGGGCGTAAAGGGGAGTCAGGGCTTGTGTCTGCAGGAGAAGCCACGTCAAGACGTTGGCATCGATAGCCTGGCCAAGGAGACGCACGCGGTTGACCTCGGTGATGCCGTCCACCTGTGTGAGGTGCGGAGGGAAGCCCATCGCACGCTCCATCTCCACGGCACGGGGCCGCTGGAAAATGCCGGTCTCGAGGTCGATGATTATGCCGTGCTGGTCTCCCACGTAGGCCGCGCTGTTGTAGCGACATACAAACGTAGGAAGCGCCCGCGTGACGTCGTGGAGGACCTCACACTAGGCCTGAGAAGGATGCGGAAGGGCAACCACGCGCTGGGCCAGGCGCGCCACGTCGAGGATGAAGTCAACGTTGCGTGTGTGGCGTGGATGTGCGGCCGCCAATGCCTCAAGCGTGCCTGGCATGGCTAGGTTGGTGAAGTAAGCACGCACACGATGCGTTAAGGATCTGATCTGGGTGGCGTCAATGACGGCCTCACGACCAACGTAGCTGCTGCAGAGTTAAAAGTCGGCGCTGACGTTGGGCCGAGAATCGTGGCTTACAGCCACGTTCTCCAACACCCAGGCGAGCATGTGCGACGGCTGGCGATCCTCAACCATGTTGAGGACGCGGAGCAGGTGCCAGACTAAGGGCGTACGCGGGTCACCGAGCGCGCCGCCCCGTCCCGCAATGGAGAAGCCCTGGCACTCCCAGCCAGCGATGATGAGGTCGATGGGCTCGAGGCGCGTGATGTGCTCGGCTGTAATGTCGCGGATGTCCATGGGCCAGTCAGTCTGGGCGCGGTAGAAGGCATGCTCAGGGAAGAGGTCCGGGAAACGCTCGTGGCACAAGGCCATCTGCCTGCGGGCGACCTGCTGCGCCTCGCCATGAGGGTCCACGTAGACGTACCGACGTACGGGGATGCCAGCCTGCAGGGTGGCCAGCAACCCTGTTGCAATGCCGGCGAAGAGCTCGACAAGGACAATGCCGCCGGGACGCTCGTCGAGCTGTGCGGTGTAGCTAGGCGTAGGAAGGGGGCGACAGCCCAGGGCGGGATCTCCGGCCTGCGTTGGCGGTGGGTAGGAGCGCAACAGACTGTGCTGATGGGGCGCCATGCGGAGGGCCGCCACTGCGAGCTTTGCGTAGTGGCGAGTAAGCCAAGGAATGCACTCGAGCAGCGGCTACGGGCAAGCCGTGCGAGAATGTGCCTGATAAGTGCGCCAGCGCGCACGCGCGTCCTGCAAGGCCTCTTCGGGCACTAGGCGGGCCATAGCCTGCGCGACGCGCTCGCACTGCTGCTGCCACCGGTCCCTCGTCCTGTAGTCGGCGTGGTGTGAAGCGGCGTGGGCCAGCTGCTCTGTGGTGGTGCGCTGGGGCAGCTGAGGATGCTAATCAAAGTACAAACGCTGACACTCGCGAAGATCCGCCTGGATGGGCACTGTGCAGACGGAGCGCTCGTTCCAATGTGCCGCCTGTCGAGGACAGACGAGCTGACGGGGGGCGAGTTGGATTCGCGGGCGCAGCGGAGAAAGAGATGCGAGTCGGACGCGCTCCCGCTGGCTGAGCTGCACGAGCCCTGCGCGTGTGGCGTGCATATGAGGATGACGGTCGCGAGGGCGCGGAGCGGTGCGGGCCACCTTATGAGGAGGTGACCCAGACGGCCCGTTGCCGGCTATGTGGCTGCGCGGGACGGCGGCAGGCCAGCCAGGCAGCGTCTCAAATAATGCGTGGGCTGCAGTGGTGGAGGAAGACTGTGCGTCATGCTCGCGGGTGCGGAGATTGCGCGGACCGTCATACGGCGGTGTGACTGAGCGCGGGCGCGTCTCGCGCAAAGGAGTGACCTCTCTCTCCTCGCAAAGAGGAGTGACCACTCGTGCGTCCCTGGGAGTGTCGCGTAGAGGCGTGACCTCGCGGGCATACCTGGTATGCTCGCGAATCTGAGTGACCTCGCGTGCGCGCCGGTCTAGTGGCAAAGTGCGGCGTGCAAAGCGTAGTGCTGGCCCGGCGTAGGGGGAAGGACCTGGACGCCGAGGACCGAGGATGCTGGACCTGGCCACTGTTTGCTGCGTACGTCCGGCTCGCGGGTCGATGGCGGAGAAAGGAGCGGTGCTGGCAGAGGCGCGACCTGGCCAGCCTGTGCCCAGGCTGTTGCCAGCGAACAAGTGCGTGACGTCACGGCACTCGTTGCTGGTCGAACAGTCGTGCTGTATCGGACGACTAGGCCCGTTGGCGCATGAATGGGCTCGACAAGGACTGGCCGTGGTCTTGTGTGAGAGAGAATTGAAGCCGAGAGGCCCTGTAGGCTGGCGTCGGACGCAAGTTGTAGGCGTGGGCGGCGTTGGCTCTGCCGACGGCTGGGCTGCGGGCTCCTCTGCGGCCCTCTGGGACCACTCCTGCCACTCCTCCTCCTCGCTGCTCAATGACGCGTCGTCGGACCTGCGTGGGAACGTTGCCTGCGTCATGGCCTCATCCTCAGACGTGGTAGTGCGTGGCCACGAGTTGCCTGTCTTGTGCGACGGTGCAGGTGAGGGCGACTGGGAGGCCATGCGGTACTGTATGGCGACCCCCACAGGCACGTCATGCCGTACGCGGACGTGTGATCTCAAGGAGGGTCCGCTCATCGCAGGATGCTGTGGCCTAGGTATGGCTACTGCGGTTGTCGCTGCGTCATGAGCGTGCGCTGCAGCAGTAAGGGCAGCCGTGGCAATGGCGTGTGCCTCGACGGCGTCTGCCGCCATCTGACGCATCCTGGCGTTATGCGCAGCGTAGATTCGCACTGTCTCCCTGGCTTGTGCGACCAGAGCATCAGCCTGCTCTTGGGGCGTGAGGTGGAGCTCGGCACCAGACAGCTCCGGATCCTCTTCCTGGGTCTCCAGTAAGTCGGCGCCGACGGAGACCTCGTCATCCTTGGCTCCCCCCTTATCGGTCTGAAACACGGACCGACCGTCGTCCAGCGCCATGAAGCCGTAGATAGCAGACTCAGTTGAGCGACGATCCAAGATGTCAAGTAGCACAGATGAAGTGCGGGTCCCCCCTGACTGCCAGTCGGGTCGATAGAAGACCCGCTCCACCTAGTTATCCACTGCGGCGCCGATAGGAAAGAGAACGTCCTGGCCAAGGAGCACGTCAAAGGTCTCAGAGCGAGTGACCAACGCGTGCCGATGGATGGTCGTCTCATCCGGAGTGCCGGGCCAAAAGGTGAAGCGAAGGGCCAGCCGCGTGCGCCCGGTGACGGTCTTGGACGTGCCAGCCGCGGTGTTGATCCGCGTCGGCGAATCCTCTAGGTCGGCTGACAAGAGGCTCAGCTGACGGAAGTAGCGCAGGTTGATGAGGACTGGCTGGGCGCCAGTGTCGAACATGATGCGCTGCGGGGCCTGCGTGTTGACCAGCACGATGCCCTGCAAATTATCCAAAAACGCAGCGTTAGGCGTGCTGATCATTCTGCGCTCATGCGCTGGTCGCGCGGGCGCAGAGAGCACCCCGGCTGCCGCGTCTGACGCTGGCCTGCCGTCAGCGGCGCGCTGGCTGGCCCTGCGCAATTGGAGCAATAATCGAGTTGCCTGCCGAGTGGCCTCCATTGACACGCCGAGCTCCGCAAAGGAGACCGTGGGCATGCGGTGAAGCGCCAGCGAGATGACCTCGGCGCTGAGCTGCACCGTGGTCATCGACGAGGACATCGCGTGAGGCGCAAAGGCCGCTGGCGCTGCTGGCGTGTCCAGCACGCAAAACAAGCGGGGCAGACGCGGCGCCTCCTCCGTGCGACGCCCCTGATCTGGCCCGGCGCGCTCATGTGCCACCGCTGGGCGTCCGGTTGCCGCCAAAGCGTGCTTGCGCGTGCGCAGCCATCTGCTGTGCGGCCTCCAAGTGGCACTGTGCGTGCGCAGCAGGCCAGAATGCGATCGTACGCGGCTGCAACAGCAGGCGCGGCCGCTGGTACAGCTGGCAAAAGAGCGGCTGGCGAACTTGGCGTTGGCGTACCTGGCGCTGGTGCTCCTAGCATGGGCGCACCTGGCGCTGGCGCGCTCGGCGCTGGCGCACCTGGCGCTGGCGCGCTCGATGCGGGCGCTCCTG
>WELA01001098.1:151344-197605 GCA_009602735.1 Mesotaenium endlicherianum
GCTGAGGCCGTCAGCGTCCAGGTTCGTCGACCCTGGACGATGGTGCACGTCAAAGGTGTACTCCTGCAAGATGAGCGCCCACCGTGCGTACTTGCCTATCAGGCACTCCGACGTCATGAGCCACTTGAGTGGCTGATGGTCGGTGACCAAGCGGAAGTGGGTGCCGTAGAGATAGTGCTTGAAATGCACAATCGCCCATATCGCTGCCAGGCACTCCCCCTCATAGGAGCCGTAGTTGCCCTCGGCACGGTTGTTGCTGCGGCTGGCGTACGCCACCACATGCTCGAAGCCGTCATGCTCCTGTACCAGCACTGCTCCAAGCCCCGCCTGCGACCAGTTGGTGTGGAGGATGAAGGGCTTCTGATAGTCAGGCCGCCGTAAAACCGGGGCGCTCACCAACAGCTCCTTGAGCTTGTCAAACGCCGCCTGCTACTCTGGTCCCCATACGTAGGCAACGCCCTTGCGTAGCAAGTCGTTGAGCGGCTTGGCCAGCTCGCTGAACCCAGGCACAAAGCGACGATAGTAGTTGGCGGTGCCAAGGAAGGCCCTCAACTGCGAGAGGTCGGTCGGCGGCGGGATGCCTGTGATGGCCGAGATCTTGGCCAGCTGAGGAGCCAAACCACTCTGGAAGATTGAAGATGCCCGAGGTACTCCACCTCCCGGGTCCCAAAGGTGCACTTGCCTAGATGACACTTGAGCCCAACGGCCTCCAAGCGGTCCAGGATTGTAGTGATATGCGCCACGTGCTCCTCAAACGTCTCACTGAAGACGAGCACGTCATCGATGTAGCACCGGGCAAAGGAGAGCCCTGCCAGCTCCTTATCCATGACTCGCTGGAAGGTGGCAGGAGCGTTCTTCAAGCCGAAGGGCTCAACCCTCCACTCGTAGAGACGCTGCGATCCCCAAAAAGCCGTTTTATGCTGGTCCTCCTCCGCAAGGGGTATCTGGTTGAAGCTCTGCCTCAAATCCAGCACCAAGAACCAAGTACAAGTACTGATGTCGTCGAAGATCTCGTCAGGGGTTGGCATAGGGTATCTGTCCTGCTCAGTGACCTCGTTAAGCTTACGATAGTCACCGCACATCCTCTTCTCCGACCAGTTGCCTGAGGCGTCCTTCTTAGCTGGCATGACTGTGGGCGCAGCGTAGGTGGAGGCAGACTCACGAATGAGTTGACCCTCCTCTAGCTTGCCTGTCTGCGTGCTGATCAGGTCGTCCTCAAAGCGGCTGTAGCGATAGCGCTTCTGGAAGATGGGCACGTCTGTCTGGAGGGGTATCCTCATAGGGTCGCCTGTGTAGCGCCCAAGATCGTGCATGCCGCTGGCAAAGCTGGCACTGCGCCATGCATCCAGCAATGCCGTCAGCTGAGCAGCCTGTGCTCCAGTGAGAGTCCCCCCCGGCTTCCAAGTAGGGACAACTGGTGGTGGCTCCTGCACTGCAGCTGGCGCCTCCTGCCCTGCTGCTGGCGTGATCTGTGGGGTTGCAGGCGTCACCTGTCCTGCAGCTGGCTGCGCTCGGCTTGCCTCGGGTGCCTCCTTCTTGGCAGCTGCTGCCAGCTGCGCTGCACCACCTGTCGATGGCTGAGAACGTGGAAAAAGAAATGGGGAGCAAAACTCCCTGGGTCGCTGTGAGGACTCCTGTCTCCTCCTTCACCCCCCTAGCGAACCAGAACTAGGACCAGGACGCGGCGCAGGCGGCTGCTGAGAAGCTGGACCCTCGCGCTGGGAATGCCAGGTCGTACCAGGCGGGGCGTGGCCATCGCCGTCGGAATCTCGGTCCATGGCGTCGTAGGACTGGTCCATCTCAGGATGACGAGCCTGGGCGTAAAGGGGAGTCAGGGCCTGTGTCTGCAGAAGAAGCCACGTCAAGACGTTGGCATCGATAGCCTGGCCAAGGAGACGCACGCACTTGACCTCGGTGATGCCGTCCACCTGTGTGAGGTGTGGAGGGAAACCCATCGCACGCTCCATCTCCACGGGGCCGCTGGAACATGCCGGTCTCGAGGTCAATGATCATTCCGCGCTGGTCGCCCACGTAGGCCGCGTTGTCGTAGCGACTCACGAACGTAGGAAGCGCCCGCGTGACGTCGTGGAGGACTTGACACTGGGCCTGAGAAGGATGTGGAAGGGCGACCACGCGCTGGGCCAGGCGCGCCACGTCGAGGATGGAGTCAACGTTGCGCGTGTGGCGTGGATATGCAGCCGCTAATGCCTCAAGCGTGCCTTGCATGGCCAGGTTGGTGAAGTAAGCACGCACACGATGCGCGAAGGAACCGATCTGGGCGGCGTCGATGACTGCCTCACGACCGACGTAGCTGCTGCAGAGGGAAAAGTCGGCGCTGACGTTGGGCCAAGAATCGTGGCGGACAGCCACGTTCTCCAACACCCAGGCGAGCGTGTGCGGCGGCTGGCGGTCCTCAACCATGTTGAGGACGCGGAGCAGGTGCCAGAACAAGGCCGTACGCGGGTCACCGAGCGCGCCGCCCCGTCCCGCAATGGAGAAGCCCTGGCACTCCCAGCCAGCAATGATGAGGTCGATGGGCCCGAGGCGCGTGATGTGCTCGGCTGTAATGTCGCGGATGACTATGGGCCAGTCAGTCTGGGCGCGGTAGAAGGCATGCTCAGGGAAGAGGTCCGGGAAACGCTCGTGGCACAAGGCCATCTGCCTGCGGGCGACCTGCTGCGCCTCGCCATCAGGGTCCACGTAAACGTACCGACGTACGGGGATGCCAGCCTGCAGGGTGGCCAGCAACCCTGTCGCAATGCCGGCGAAGAGCTCAACAAGGACAATGCCGCCGGGACGCTCGTCAAGCTGTGCGGTGTAGATAGGCGTAGGAAGGGGGCGGCAGCCCAGGGCGGGATCGCCGGCCTGCGCTGGCGGTGGGTAGGAGCGCAGCAGATTGTGCTGATGGGGCGCCATGCGGAGGGCCGCCACTGCGAGCTCTGCGTAGTGGCGAGTAAGCCGAGGAATGCGCTCGAGCAGCGGCTGCGGGCGAGCCGTGCGAGAATGCGCTTGATAAGTGCGTCAGCGCGCACGCGCGTCCTGCAATGCCTCCTCGGGCACTGGGCGGGCCAGAGCCTGCGCGACGCGCACGCACTGCTGCTGCCACCGGTCCCTTGTCCTGTAGTCGGCGTGATGTGAAGCGGCGTGGGCTAGCTGCTCTGTGGCGGTGCGCTGGGGCAGCTGGGGATGCTGATCAAAGTACGAACGCTGACGCTCGCGAAGATCCGCCTGGATAGGCACTGTGCAAACGGAGCGCTCGTCCCAATGTGCCGCCTATCGAGGACGGACGAGCTGACGTGGGGTGAGTTGGACTCGCAGGCGCAGCGGAGAAAGAGATGTGAGTCGGATGCGCTCCCACTGGCTGCGCTGCTTGAGCCCTGCACGTGGCGGTCGCAGGGGCGCGCAACGATGCGGGCCACCTTATGAGGAGGTGACCCAGACGGCCCGTCGTCGGCTATGTGGCTGCGCGGGACGGCGGCAGGCCAGCCAGGCGGCGTCTGGCATAATGCGTGGGCTGCAGTGGTGGAGGAAGCGTCATGCTCGCGAGTGCGGAGATCACGCGAACCGTCATACGGCGGTGTGACTGAGCACAGGCGCGTCTCGCGCAAAGGAGTGACTTCTCTCTCCTCGCAAATAGGAGTGACCTCCCGTGCGTCCCTGGGAGTGTTGTGCAGAGGTGTGACCTCACGGGCATCCCTGGTATGCTCGCGTATCGGGGTGACCTCGCGTGCGCACCGGTCTAGTGGCATAGTGCGGCGTGCGAAGCGTAGAGCTGGCCCGGCGTAGGGGGAAGGACCTGTACGCCCAGGACCGAGGATGCTGGACCTGGCCACTGTTTGCTGCGCACGTCTGGCTCGCGGGTTGATGGCGGAGAAAGGAGCCGTGGAGGCGGTGCTGGCGGAGGCGCGACCTGGCCAGCCTGTGCCCAGGCTGTTGCCAGCAAACAAGTGCGTGACGTCACGGCACTCGTTGCTGGTCGAACAGTCGTGCTGTATCGGACGACTAGGCCCGCCGGCGCATGGATGGGCTCGACGGGGACTGGCCGTGGTCTCGTGAGAGAGAGAGCTAAAGCCGGGAGGCCCTGTAGGCTAGCGTCGGACGCGAGCTGTAGGCGTGGGCGGCGGTGGCTCTGCCGACGGTTGGGCTGCGGGCTCCTCTGGGGCCTCCTGGGACCAATCCTGCCACTCCTCCTCCTCGCTGCTCAATGACGCGTCGTTGGACCTGCCTGGGAACGCTGCCTGCCTCATGGCCTCATCCTCAGACGTGGTAGTGCGTGGCCACGAGTTGCCTGTCTTGTACGACGGTGCGGGTGAGGGCGACTGGGAGGTCATGCGGTATTGTATGGCGACCCCCACAGGCACGTCATGCCGTACGTGGACGTGTGATCTTGAGGAGGGTTTGCTCGTCGTAGGAGGCTGTGGCCTAGGTATGGCTGCTGCGGCTGTCGCTGCGTCATGAGCGTGCGCTGCAGCAGTAAGGGCAGCCGTGGCAATGGCGTGTGCCTTGACGGCGTCTGCCGCCATCTGACGCATCATGGCGTTATGCGCGGCGTAGATCCGCACTGTCTCCCTGGCTTGTGCGGCCAGAGCGTCAGCCTGCTTCTGGGGCGTGAGGTGGAGCACGGCACCAGACAGCTCGGGATCCTCCTCCTGCGTCTCCAGTAAGTCGGCGCCAACGAAGACCTCGTCATCCTCGGCTCCCCCCTTATCGGTCTGAACCACGGACCGACCGTCGTCCAGCGCCATGAAGCCGTAGAGGGCGGACTCAGCTGAGCGACGATCCAAGATGTCAAGTGGCACAGATGCAGTGCGGGTCCCCCCTGACTGCCAGTCGGGTCGGTTGAAGACCCGCTTTACCCAGTTGTCCACTGCGGCGCCGATAGGAAAGAGAATGTCCTGGCCAAGGAGCACGTCAAAGGTCTCAGAGCGAGTGACCAACGCGTGCCGGTGGATGATCGTCTCATCCGGAGTGCCGAACCGAAAGGCGAAGCGAAGGGCCAGCCGCGTGCGCCCGGTGACGGTCTCGGACGTGCCGGCCACAGTGTTGATCCGCGTCGGCGAATCCTTCAGGTCGGCTGACGAGAGGCCCAGCTGACAAAAGTAGCGCAGGCTGATGAGGACTGGCTGGGCGCCAGTGTCGAACATGATGCGCTGCGGGGCCTGCGTGTTGACCAGCACGATGCCCTGCAAATTATCCAAAAACGCAGCGTTAGGCGTGCTGATCATCCTGCGCTCATGCGCAGGTCGCGCGGGCGCGGAGAGCACCGCGGCTGCCGCGTCTGACGCTGGCCTGCCGTCAACGGCGCGCTGGCTGTCCCTGCACGATTGGAGCAATAACTGGGTTGCCTGCCGACTGGCCTCCATTGACACGCCGAGCTCCGCAAAGGAGACCGCGGGCATGCGGTGAAGCGCCAGCGAGATGACCTCGGCGTTGAGCTGCACCGTGGTCATCGACGAGGACATCGCGTGAGGCGCGAAGGCCGCTGGCGCTGCTGGCGTGTCCAGCACGCGGAACGAGCGGGGCAGACGCGGCGCCTCCTCCGTGCAACGCCCCTGATCTGGCCCGGCGCGCTTCTGTGCCACTGCTGGGCGTCCGGCTGCCACCAAAGCGTGCTTGCGCCGTGCGCTGCCGTCTGTTGTGTGGCCCCCAAGTGGCACTGTGCGTGTGCAGCAGGCCAGAATGGGGACGCACGCGGCTGTAGCAGCAGGCGCAGCCGCTGGGACAGCCGGCAAAAGAGCGGCTGGCGCAACTGGCGCTGGTGCGCCTGATGCGGGCGCTCCTGGCGCTGGCGCACCGGGCGTTGGGACACCTGGCGCTGGCGCACCTGGCGCTTTTGCAACTGGTGCCTCGGCAAACGCTGGCGCCGCCGTCGGAGCGGCTGCGGATGTCAGTGCAGCTTCGGGCGCAGACGCCTTTGCTGCTGGCGCAAACGCCGGAGCTGGCGCAGGCTTGGCTACTGGCAGGCTGACAAGTGGCGCTTTGAGAACGCCTCTGGGCCTGCCAGGTCGCTTCGCCCAACCGGGGCCGGTGTCGGTATCGGCTGCCCCAAGCAAGGCACGTGGCGCCCTCCAGGTAGCACGCGCGCTCGTCGGGACCCTCGCCACGCTTATCGCGCAGGCCCAAGGTTTTTGTGCGCAGCCAGGGTTTAAGCCCTGGCTGTGCGCAGCCGTGTGCGTGCCGTCGCAGCTCCGAACAAAAATGCGACCGCACAGCGCGATCAAAGATGTCGCCCCCTGACTTGGGATGACAGTCGCGGCTGCCAAATCTGCGCTGGCTGGGCCAGACTGCGTGCGCGTGCCAAATGGCAGCACGGGTGCGCAGCTGCTGTACGCAGCCGCTGACGTGGTTGTCGTGAGGTGGTCGCGTGGCTGGCTGCTGAGCGAGCCCCGCAATGCGGTGCGCGGCGTGTGCGGGCGTGGGCAGACATGCGCGGATGTGCCGCTGCCGTCAGGCAGGGTCTCGCCAGCCGTGCATGCGTCAGGTGCGACGGCTGCTGGCGCGGCTGCCAGGATTGGCGCAGGTGCGGTTGCTGGGAGGCTGCCAAGTGGCGCCTCCCAATCACTCTTGGGGTTGCAGGGGTGCGTGGCCGGTCCGACATCAAGGTCGGTGTCGGTTGCCTCGGGCGCCGCTCGTGACGCCCTCCCCCCGGCACGTGCGTACGCCAAGGCCCCCGTAACGCGAATTGCGTGGGCGCGGGGGTTTTGTGCGCAGCCAGGGTTTAAGCCCTGGCTTTGCGCAGCCATGAGCGTGCCATCGGCACTCCGCCCGGCAATATGGCCGCACAACGCAATCAAGATGCCTCCCCCTGACTGGGAATGGCGATCGCGGCCGCTGGATCTGCGCGGGCCGTGCCGGGCTGCGTGCGCGCGCCATGTGGAAGGACGTGTGCGCAGCTGGCGTGCGCAGCTGTTGCTGTGGCTGCCGAGCTGCGATCTTGTAGCTGGTTGCCCGGCAAGCCTCGCGCCGCCGTGTGCAATGTGAGCGGACGCGTGAGAGTGCGAGTGTGCGCGTGGCTACCGACAAGAGCGGCCTGGCCTGCCGGACACGCGGCAAGTGTCGGCGCCTGCTGGACCCAGTTGCCTGCAACAGCCAACAGGGGGAGGTCATCCTGGCGTTGCCGGCTGGTGCGCAGATCTGCGCACGAACTGGCGACGCGTACGGCAAAGGGTGCTGCAGCCGTGTGTGCTGCAAACGTGCCACTCAGCTGGCGAGCGCGCCCAGTTGCGACACCCGTCGATGAGCAGACTGTCGGCAGTACTGCTAGCGTCGGCAGAGCGGCACAGGCCAGAGGGGCTGCTGGAGCCTGCGGTTGTGCTGGCGTGTGTGCCGGACCATGGACGGGCGCGTCGGAAGCTGCAATGTCTGTGACGCAGGGTGGCGGGGCCGCGTAAGCCTGCAACCTGCCACCTAGCAGATTGACAGGACGAGGGGAGCGGTTGCTGACGGATATCGGCGTAGCGTGCGCAGGTCTGGCAGATCCGTCTGCACAAACGTCTGCGGCGCTGGTCGCCGTAGCTCTGTCAAGGGACGAGCGCGTGCGAGGCTGCAGCGCTGCTGTAGCGCCAGGTGTCAGCCTCTGGGGCTGCCACGTGTCAACATTGTGGCTGTGCGCAGGAGCTGCGCAGACGCCAGCTGCCGGAGTTGGAGCGTCGGACGGCGGAACGCGTGCGAAGAGGGCTCCGCATGCGTCGTAACTGTCGGCGGTGACGAGACCACGGAGTCTGGCGATCTCCGTATTGGCCTCCACGAGGGCGTCACTGACGTCGTTGATATTGTAGTAATCAACTCCGGGAGTCAGTGCGGCGTCCATCGTGGCCGTGGCTGCCGTCATCGAGGGGTGGCCACCCGTGCGAGGGTTACGGATGCCCCGAAGTCTTGCTGCGGGCGCAGGGCCGTCACGAGCGCGTCCGTTCTCAACGTCGCGCTTCTTCTGCAAGCATACAATCTGCAGGTGGCCGGCCTTGCCACAGTAGGTACAGTCACCGGGCTTGCCATTCTGCGCAATAGTGCAGTTCTAGCGAGAGTGGCCCGTCATCCCGCAAGACCAACAAGGGTCGCTCGTCATGGCGGCCATGGATGTGCGGTCACGCGGAGCCCCGCGCTGCTGGGTTTGCTGGGACAGCTGAGAGCGCTGGGGCTGTTGCTGCTGCTGGGGCTGGCGAGCCAGAGCTGGGTGCATTGTCGTGGATGGCAGCACCAAAGACTCCTGGCATACGCCCGTGGATGCGAGGCCAACATAGTCGCTAATGTTGCTCCGTGCGGCGGCCAAGCTCTGCTTCTCGACTGAGAGGTAAGCGTCCTCCAGCAAGTACTCGGAGCCGATGTGGTAGATGAGAGGAGCCATGGCTTGCTCCCTCAAACGTGGCTCTACGGCGCGCAAGAAGATCTCCGCTGCCTCCCGGTCAGTGACGGTGCCAACGTCTCGGCAAAGGTGCGTCAAGCGGCGGTACATCATGTGGATCGTCTTGTTCTTGCGGCGGAAGAAGTGGTGCAGGCTTTGTGCGTGCGTAGATCTCGTCACTCTTCTCACGGAAGGTGTCACGGGCCTCATAGAGGAGATAGCGCATGAGCGTATAGAGCACGTCACGCTTAGTGAGCGCGGGCGTCTTAAGCCTCGCGGACACGAACTCAGCCTCAAACTTTGAGATTGTGTCGTCCAGATCACAGGTTCCTGGTCTGTCGCTAAAGCGGAAGAGGGAGGACCTGTCAGCCTTGACCTCGTGGTCACTTGCTATGGGATACCAGGAATCGTGGTGAGCCCACTGGGAAGATGGCTCAGGGACAATCACCGGAAGTACGAGTGCTGGCTGCTCCCCATCATAGGGTTCAGTGACAGTACTGAGATCGGAGTCTGAGTCTTCTCCACTAACCCCTTTGTAGTGAGGCTGGTAAGCACGCCCACTACGGGTAGGCATACGCTGAAGATTCTAATTGCGTGCAGGCAAAGAGAGATCTTTTTAGAAGTAAGGAGTGTGTACTCTCCAAAGTGAGCACCTCGAGACTGTAATCTGGTAGGAAAACAACTAATGAAGTCTGGCCCAAAAGATCACTAGAAGCACATCATGATCTTCAAGAGTAGTCCTATGGCAGAGGGTATAAGTTGTGACTTTGCTCACCACTTGTGAAGTTCTTCTAGTGACTGGAAGCCAGCAAGGCTTGCTCTTCACAAGAGAGAGACTAAGTGGTCCTGAAAATACAAGAGATAAAAGTGTAAGCTTTACTGATAATCTCTGTGACTTACAACCGGCATAATGGGACTTCTAATATGATGTTCCTCTAGGGACATCTCTAGCACTTATACTCCTGGAAACCCGGCATCATATGCGGCGGATCCAATGCATGTAGTCACTCTAGGAGGCTCTCCTATGTCCACTAATGTGTACAAGGCATGTACTAGCACTCCTATAGGCTAAGCATAACTCAAACCAATCAAAGCAAAGCACGTAATATGCTAAGTGTCTCTCATTGGTGGAGCTTACCTTGGGTAGTTCTACCTAGATAGCGCCTCAAAAGTGAATCTCGAACTTAAGGAAGCTTCCTCTAGGGGTAGGTGATGCAGTCACCAAGTTATAGCGTCAATGATGCACATATACTATGGAAATGCAAGACTTATGTAGTCTAAAGGGCTCGCGGATTTGTGCGCACAAAGCTAGGGGTCCTTGGGGTCACGAATAGTCGACATTGTCACCTTTGGGTGCATTGAGTCACAAGTTGGCCATTTGGTGTGATTCCGCTAGGTGCCGAAAGGGGTGCGGACTAGATCGCGTCTATCTCGCTCGATAATTAACCAAATGACCGGAGCGGTGCCATTCGAAAGATGCTTCGACGCGCTACACTTTGGTGACTTGGAAATCTAGAGAAGGTCATCATATGGATGCTGTAGTGATTTGAGTTATTATATATTAGTATGCATATATTTTAATGTTTTCAAATATATTTGGAGTAGTATTGTGTGGAGTCAAGTGTGAATAGGTACTCTAGTAACTTGGTTCATGTCCTTTGAACCTTCCAAGACATTTTCGAAGTTAGAGGAAAGACCTAGAAGAACTCCATGTGGCAAAAGTCAGATGTGCCATTTTTAGGTCAAAAGGACATGTGTACATTATTCTAGAAAGAGGTGGCAAGTTTTGGGATGTGTTGGGTGCCAACACATCAACATACACCTTCCTAGAAATTACTTATGTAGCAAGTATATAAACAAGAGCTAGAACATAGAAAGACATTCCAGAATCACTCTTGTACTTGCCAAAATCCAGAAATATATTAACTTTCAAGAAGCCATCTCTCTTTCAAGAAGCTACCACTTGTGTTCAAAGATCCTTGTCTTGAATAGATAAAGTATTCTGTTATACTAAGTACTTTATCTATCTGGTTCACTACAGATGCGTAAAGTCAATGCAAAGTTGGTCTTCCTAGATTGATGGTTCACACACGTAGAGCTTGGTTTTGTACGTCAACCTCGACTTAATAAATCATGACAATAACATTTTCAGACCTTACCTGGATAAGTTTGTGCAAGTCTTCTTGGATGACATTTTCATTTTCTCTAAAGATGAAGCTCAGCATGGTGAACACTTAAAGACAGTCATGGACACTCTGAGAAGAAATCAGTCATATGCTAAAATGAGCAAGTGTGATTTCTTTGAGGAAAGTATTGAATTCTTAGGCCACGTTGTCAATGAAGACGGCATCAGTGTGGATCCTAAGAAAGTCCACACTATAAGGGACTGGCCACTCCCACAGTCTGTCTCTGAAGTTAGACCCTTCCTTGGGTTGGCGAACTACTATAGGAGATTCATTGAAAATATTCTACAAAGGCCAGTAAACTGACTGACCTTACTAAGAAAGACATAGGGTATGCGTGGGGGGAAGAGTAGCAGGCTGCCTTCGAGACCCTTAAAGATGCTCTTTGTTCTGCCCGAGTGCTAGCCGTGTATGACCCCAGCAAACCTGTGCAGGTGGTTACTGATGCTTCTGACTTTGCCATGGGTGCTATTTTATTGCAGCATGCTGACAAAACCACAAAGGATGGTAAGGTACGGCAGGAGTGGCACCTTGTGCTGTATGAGTCTATGAAATTCAACTCAGCTGAAATTAACTCTTCTTTGCATGATAAAGAGCTGCTTGCTATCATCCATGTGCTCAAACATTGGAGAGCATACTTACATGGTAAAGCTTTTAAGGTGATTACAGGTCATCTAGCTCTAACTCACTTTCAGAAGAAGTCCAAGCTGTCGATGAGGGGAACCGTTGGAGCCAGATGCTGGAGCAGTTCCAAGTCCAAATTGACTACAAACTAGGGAAGTTAAATCCTGCTGATGCACTCTCTAGGATACCTGACTTGCAAGAAAGGAACTTTTGTCAGCATGCTATAGATAAAGTCCTTTGTGCACTCATTTCACTAAAGGTGAAAAAGTCCTTCCTTGAACAACTTAGGAAAGCCAACCTTTCTGACCCAACATTTGAGCCCAGCCCCACGGATGGTATGTGTCCTGCTACTGCACTCGGGTATAGGCTTAAGGGAGGGGTCTGGGTGACTGAAACCACTTCAGGCAGGCTGAAGCTGGTCATTCCTAATAATTTGGAAATAAGGTCTCTCTTACTGCGTCAAGCACATGACAGTTTACTGGGTGGGCATTTGGGGCAGGCCAAAACTGTTGACAAATTGGCAAAACATTATCATTGGGATGGGTTGCCTCGGGAGGTCTTGAAGTGTCAGAGAAATCAGTCTAGGCACACACCACCCGGGGGTCTTTTACAACCACTGCCCATACCAGCTGGACGTTGGGAAACAAAATCCATGGACTGGGTGGTAACACTACCAAGAATTGCCAATGGGCATGATTCGATCCTGGTAGTAGTGGATAAACTGACAAAAATGGCATTTTTATCCCCACAACTGTCAAAGTAACTGCACTCAAAACAGCAAGACAGTTCTACAACCATGTAGTATGCCAACATGGGCTCCCCTCTAATATCATCTAAGACAGAGAATCAAAATATAACTAATGTCTGAAGAGCTTTATTGGGGTTAATGGGAGTCAAACAGCTGCTCAGCACAGCAAACCACCCTTAGACTGATGGGCAGACTGAAAGAACTAACCGAGTTCTGCAAGAGGTGCAAAGAGCATATATTAACCAAAAACAAGATAATTGGGGTGACCTGTTGGCTCAAATTCAATTTGCGATGAACAGTGCGGTACACGCGTCAACGGGCCAGACTCCTTTTGAACTCAGCCTGGGTAGAGTCCCTAAGTCTCCTTTAGATGTACTAGGAGAGTCTTTAACTCACCCTGAAGGGATTGACAATCCGATCTCCCTCCAGTTAACTCAGGTGTTTGCTGACACCCTGTCAGAAATCCAACAGAACTTGCACAAAGCCCAAGAAAATCAACAAAAATACTTACCAAATAGGCGATCAACAATTAATAAAGATCTTCATATCAGCAAGTAATCTTTTATGGATCTTCCGTTGACTGATTAAACGGCAAAAGGACAACACACTAGCAGTGAACAACACTCGTTAATCAAATGCGAGTAAACTAGCATCAATAATGCTTTCAGTAAACTCATACATAAGCAAGGTTAGAAGACAGTGCGTATCAATGGCTTCTCGCCTTGGATTCAGATCTCTCTCAGTAAGCTGTACAAGAGAGTTGGCCTCGTTTCCGAATGCCGAACTCGAGAGCAATGCCTAGCATATGTACATGGAATGAGTTTACTGTTCAACGGCCAGTGCGATGGCACCGCCTACCCGGGAGTTAACCACGTTGGTAGGACCTCGGTTAACCAAATCCACCGCCATCTCCCATCATCCCGAATTGCCATCCATCATAGGGATGTCATCTGGCCATTCATCTAGCATACCACACTTAGATGCATATCGAGGCAGTTCGCTGCTACCGAGTACGGAAGTCAGCTGGCTGTCAAAGAATGTGTCAGCAAGCTGACTTAAGTGGACTTCAGCCTGCTGCTTTCGGCTGAGTCATTAAACTGATATTAAATATGAAGTCCAGCAGACTGATTATTAACTAGAGTTCAGCAGGTTGAACTTATTTAACTGTTATATTTAAATGAATATTATATCTACTAATATACTGATTCATTACAAATCAGCACCATCGCGAGCTGACATTTTCTAAAGGCGATTTGGTCAAACTGCATTCTCACCACCTGTACCTGCCTGGTGTGGTCAAGAAAAAGCTCGGTC
The DNA here is from genome assembly GCA_009602735.1 of Mesotaenium endlicherianum. Taxonomy (NCBI): domain Eukaryota; kingdom Viridiplantae; phylum Streptophyta; class Zygnematophyceae; order Zygnematales; family Mesotaeniaceae; genus Mesotaenium; species Mesotaenium endlicherianum. The sequence continues at coordinate 164,555 of WELA01001098.1, forward strand.
CGTTCTGGGTCGGTCCATATTCGGTGGGGCGCCGTGTCGGTCAGAATGCTTACAAATTGAACATGTCAGCAGAATACAAGGGTCATCCAATATTTAATGTCTCCTTCCTGGAACCGTACGTCAAAGATGACACACTGTTTACAGGTCGGTTACCCGTTGAATTGAATCGACTTACCAAATAGGCGATTAATGATAAATGAAGATCTTTATATCAGCAAGTAATCTTTATGGTATTTTCTGTTGATGGTTTAAACAACAAAAGACAACACACTAGCAGTGGACAATACTTGCAAGTCAAATGGAAGTAAACTAGCATCAATGATGCAATCAGTAAACTTGTACATAAGGAAGGCTAGAAGACAGTGCATATCAATGGCTTCTCGCCTTGGATTTAGATCCTCTTAGTAAGTTGTACAAGAGAGTTGGTCATGTTTCTGAATGCCGAAATCGAGAGCAATACCTAGCATATGTACATGGAATGAGTTTACTGTTCAACGGCCAGTGCGATGGCACCGCCTACCAGGGAGTTAACCATGTTGGTAGGACCTCAGTTAACCATAATCCACCGCCATCTCCCATCATCCTAAATCGTCATCCATCCTAAGGATGTCATCTTGCCATTCATCTAGCACACCACACTTAGATGCATATTTGGGCAATTCGCTGCTACCGAGTATGGAAGTCAGCTAGCTGGCTGTCAAAGAATGTGTCAGCAAGTTGACCTAAGTTGACTTCAGCGTGCTGCTCCCGGCTGAGTCATTAAACTAATTATTTAATAAGGTCCAGCAGACTCCATATTAAATAAAGTTCAGCAGGCTGAACTTATTTAGCTATTTAATTTAAATGAATATTATATCTAGCAATATACTGGTTCATTACAATCCCTCCAACTTAACAAGTTGTCGCCTCGACAACACTAACACTGGGTACATGGTTTTCCCCAACTGAAAGTATTGGGCTCCCTCCCACCGCCTCTTGCTCCAACACTGATGTCTAACTGTGGGGATTACTAGTAACAGTGTGCTGTCCCTCCGCCCTCAGCCTACTGCCCTTATGAAGGAGATCTTCCTGGGGCTCTACGGTCATGGGAGCGAGACCGGGAGCCAGACCTCCTCCTCTGTCTTGGGGTCTCCTGAAGCCTGGGGGCTTCGAGTAGGGGGAACCAAGGGGAGAACGCAGTAACTGGGATGTTTCCTCCTGCACACTCTCAAAATGAAGGGAGGCAGCCTTCTCCAGGGCATTCCTCAAACTGACAGGTACATATACCGACATCTCAGAAGGATGTTGCATGACATGAGCCAAGGGCACATGTCCTCTCTGCAAGGGAGATGCTGGCAGGCCTCTGGCTATTTCTATAGCAGTCCTATTTCTCCTGTCTGCCCTGTCTGAGTGGGTCTCTGCGCCTGCAGATGGGCTCTGTCCTCTGGCAATTTCCAGCCAAGTGATATCTTCCTCTCAACGAGCTGGTGCAGAGCTATGTCTGCCCTGGCCAACCCAGTCTTTTTCATTACAAGGGATGTGGCAGGTGTCTGGGTCACAGCGGGGCTAGTGTCCTCTTCCTCGCCTTCCTCCTCTTCTTCCTCTTACTCCTCCTCTTCTTCCCCTCGCTCCTCTGAGACTGCTGGGGTCTCCTCTGTCAGCTGCTCCAACTCTTCCCGAGAAAAAGAATACCCCACTGACCTTCCCCTTTTGGGTGCTGGTGGGGGCTGTTGAGTCCGGACCACATACAGGTCTTTCTCTCCCTGCTTGCTTGCCCATTTGGCATAAGCGTGCTTCCCTTTAGAGAATGACTCTTGGGCCCTGCTCCTGTCCTCCTGCATTAGAGAATGACTCATGCAGTCTCTTACTCCATCCAATCTTGGGTCCCAAGCTGCAATGTGAGGGGGCAACACTATGTTCCCCTGTAGGTCTGTTAGGAAATCTTCCTCCCCTGCCCTGTCATTTTGCTGGTCCCTCATGTTAATGGTCATCCATCGTTAATCGGTGGGCTTTTGGAAGAAGGCAGGGTCCGTCCTTTTCAGCGTACAAGGGTACCAATGCCCTGCGAAGTCCAGCTGACTGGTTTCCCTGGCCAAGAATTTCCAGCTCTTTCTCTCCACCTCATTATACATGGCCTTAAACCTGTTATGGGATGTAGTGTCCTTAAAGCTGTCCGCGTCCATGGGGATCATCCTGATGACCCTATCTTTCCCCCAAATACTCGGAATCGATACAGCTCCTTCCTCATTCACTTGGGCCATTGCCTTGGCCTCTCTGATATCGTGGTAGAGGAGGAGTCCTGTGCTGACCTCTATGTACTTGTCAAAGTTTTCAGATGTCTCCCCTTCCCTCTCCAGGATGTCCTTCTGCGACTCACTGCGACTTCTCTGGGCATACTTGAAGGCCTCCTCCAGTAGATCAAAGCCCTTGCCCAGCACTGTGTAGCGGTAGCTGCTGATTATCCTCTGTACTTCTTCTTCAACCTGCTGCTTCCGCCTCTCCTCAGCTTGCCTCTCCTCCTCTGCCTTCTTGGCCTCCTCTGCAGCTTGTCTGTCCAATTCTTCCTGCCTCAGCCTGGCCTGTTCCTCCTCCTTCTTCTTCTTCTGTGCCTCCCGCTGTTGTTAGAGTCGTTGCGATTCCCGAGCGGAGATGGAGGATGATTTGATGTCGCCACAAAATTGCAAGTATTTTGCATGTGCCTCTTCCACTCTTCTCTTCCTCTTAAGTTCCAACTTCTAAGTCATCTTGCTCAATCATAAACACAATGCAGTCAGTGAAGTCTTGGTACTTCGCCGCTACTGAGTACCCTTGGTGGAGAAGAACGTAGTAGGGAGAGTTCCAAGTGTGTAAGACCTTGTGTGAGTGAGTAGAAGAGGAGAATTGAGTCAGAGAGAAAAAGTGAGTGTGAGCGCAGGTTGAGTGTGTAGAATGATTACATAAAAATTTGCCTGGCTGATCCCGAGACGGAACACACTCCCTCCAACTAAATTTTAAGGTGAGTTGCCTGTCATAACTGTCACTATCTGTCACTAACTGTCACGTTTAACTGTCACGTTCCCCTCCAACTTATCACCTGTCCAGGGCGACTAAAATGACAGTTAGGGAGGTGTGCCAGCCGCCCGAAGGTGGAACTGCTTCAACGCCCCTTTGGCATTGGTCAGCTGGTCTTTAAATTCCCAAGTGTCCCCAGAGGCATCGTACCTCTTCCATTGGACCAGGTACTCCATGACATGTTTAATGATCGACGGATAAAGCGAGCGTTCGAAATTTTGTCGACCTCATATTCCTCAGGGTCACCATGCCCGACAGCGGGGATCGGTCCCGGTTGGACAGGTAACCGACTCGTGAACAGTGTGTCACCTTTGATGTACGATTCCAGGAAGGAGACATTAAATTCTGGGTGACCCTTGTATTCTGCTGACATGTTCAGTTTGTAAGCATTCTGACCGACACGGCGCACCACCAAAAATGGACCGACCCAGACCGGACCAAGCTTTTTCTTGACCACCCCAGGCAGGTACCGGTGTTGAGAATGCAGTTTGACCAAATCGCCCTTAGAAAATGTCAGCTCTCGACGGTGCTGATTAGCGTATTTTTGTTGATTTTCTTGGGCTTTGCGCAGGTTCTGTTGACTTTTGTAATGAATCAGTATATTAGTAGATATAATGTTCAGTTAAATAAAATAGTTAATTCAGTTCAGCCTGCTGAACACTAGTTAATAATCAGTCTGCTGGACTTATTATTTAATATCAGTTTAATGACTCAGCCGGAAGCAGCACGCTGAAGTCCACTTAAGTCAGCTTGCTGACACATTCTTTGACAGCCAGCTGACTTCCGTACTCGGTAGCAGCGAACTGCCTGGATATGCATCTAAGTACGATATGCTAGATGAATGGCCAGATGACATCCCTATGGTGGATGGCTATTCGGGATGATGGGAGATGGCGGTGAATTTGGTTAACCGAGGTCCTAGCAACGTGGTTAACTCCCGGGTAGGCGGTGCCATCGCACTGACCGTTGAACAGTAAACTCATTCCATGTACATATGCTAGGCACTGCTCTCGAGTTCGGCATTCGGAAACGAGGCCAACTCTCTTGTACAGCTTACTGAGAGAGATCTGAATCCAAGGCGAGAAGCCATTCATACGCACTGTCTTCTAACCTTGCTTATGTATGAGTTTACTGATTTGCATTATTGATGCTAGTTTACTCGCATTTGACTTACGAGTATTATTCACTGCTAGTGTGTTGTCCTTTGCCGTGTAACCAGTTAATGAAAATACCATAAAGATTACTTGTTGATATGAAGATCTTTATTAATTGTTAATCGCCTATTTGGTAAGACGATTCATTTCAGTGGTATCGGAGCAGTTATCACAGTCTTCTTTGTATGGTAAGGACAATGTCTCAAACTAGCAACTCCCGAGACATGGAGAACCAGGATAACGAGAATGTCAAAAACCAGGCGGAAAGCCATGTAGCGGGAACCCGTACCTCATCTGAAGCAGTAGCAAATACTGCAGCTAGAGAGGCTGCAGATGAGGCAGCTGCTATTGCCGCAGTCGCAGCACAGCAAGCTGAGGAGGAGAGAGCCAGATCAGAAGCTGAACAAGTAGCAAAGGCCGTTGAAGATACAGAAAGGAGGGAAGGACAGCCAGCTGACGAGCGCACTGCTGAAGAACTTATGGCTTCAAGGGCCAATGTTCAGAACCCACCTCCTGCTGTACAACTCAATGTACCCCTAGGTCAAATACGTGACCGGCTGAATGCGGCAGGAATTGCTGCTGCAGGAGCAAGAGGGATTGTTGAGGACACTACTCAGCGAGTAGAGGCCAATGCTGCTGCTGCGTTTGCTAATCTACCACCCCAAAGTGTAGACTTGGGAGCATTGTTCGTTCAGATTCAGTCGCAAATGGCGACCATGTATCAGTCCCAGCAGGAGGACAAAAGAATCATAATGTCCCTACTGCGGGACAGAGACCAACTGGGGTCTCAAACCACTAGTGGTGGTGGCCGAGGGCCTAGTAAGCCCAAGCCGAAACCTCCCCAGGACTATGATCCTGAGGGAAACAGAAAATATTACCTGATCAAGTTTCTCGCGGATGTTGAGCAGTGGCTGGAGAACTACCCAGAACTGCAAGATCACGACAAGGTCAGGCACACCGGTGCGCTACTGAAAGGCAGTGCCGCAGACTGGTGGCTATACTGGAAAGGAGAGCGTAAAGCTCGGCAACTCGGTGACCCTACGTGGGTAGAGTTTGTGGAGAAACTGCATGAGAAGTTTGATGTCATCAACCAGCAGGAGAAAGCTATCTATGCGATGATCTCCCTGACACTGAAGCAGACCACTTCAATTGCTGAGTTTGCTCAAAAGTTCCAAGAGAACATGATGAAGCAGTCAGATTTGCCAGAACGGTATAGGATAGCATACTTCAGGTATGGCTTGAAATCCGAGGTCTCTGGTCATTTTGCTGAGAAAAAGTATGAGAAACTGGCTGACTTGATCCAGGATGCTGACGCCTGGGATCAGCAGCAGTTCAATCACAAGCGCCAGAGTAACGCTTTGGTGTCTAAGATTGTCAAAAAGCCCCACGGTTCCTACAATGCAGTTGAAGGAGACCAGGCTGAGGATAATCAGGGTGATGAATATGAGTATGAGTACAATGCTATTCAGTCTAGNTGATGAATATGAGTAGGAGTATAATGCCATACAGTCTAGAGGTAGAGGTGGTTTCTCTCGGGGCGGCTATGGAAGAGGTGGTGGTAGGACTAAGCCAAGACCAGCCTCAGCAAAATCCACTTGCTACCATTGCCAGCAGTTGGGCCACTACCAAGAACAGTGTCCAGTCAAGCACCTTCCGAAAGACGAGAGAAAAGACCAGCCTTTAAAAGACAGCAACAGTCAGTAATCCAGTCTACTGACTGTGAGGATGCTAGAGATAGTGAGTCGTCACTAGCTGCCCTCGTAGTAGGTATTATGGGTCCTGCTGAACTGGATTCACTATGCATGCCTGACAACCAGATAAAGGAGACCATCAGCAATATAGACGTTCAGAGAGTGCACACTCTGGATGCTCTTGTTCCGCCTGATGTCCAACATTTCTTTGCTAAGTCGGGAGAACAATGCGAAAGTCAGGAAAAGTCAGTCCCCCCTATCCTACTGCATTGCATGATTGCAGGTAGGAAGGTGAGAGCATTTGTTGACGGAGGGGCGTCACATACTTTTATCCACAAGGACTTAGTTAAGCGGCTAAGGCTGCCTACTGTCACCCAAGGGAATAGAAAAATATTCCTTGGAGATGCCTCAAGTATCCCGGGAGGAGTTATAACCAAGCCTATTGAGGTCCAGTTAGGTTCTGGCATTGCAGTTCTAACTGAAACGCTTACATTTGAGGTACTCAACACTGGCTTTTATGATCTCGTGCTAGACAGGTCCCGGCTTAATAGACATCAAGCTGAAGTGTGTTGGAGCAGAGGTACAGTTAAAGTGAGAGGAGCCAGTGATGGGCAGACTGATTTGGCACCCACCAGTGCTCTTCCTCTTGTCCTGTGTGGATGGCAAATGAAGGAAAAGAAGAGGCTTCCAGAAGGATGCAAGTTGCTGAATGCAATGGAGTTCGTCAAAGGCTGGAACCAGAAGGAAGACCGAATGTTCTGTCTGCTGCTAAGAGAGGTACCTCCTCAACCTGAAGAAGTGGTTGAGAAAAAGGTAAGCCCTCCGGATCACCCTACTGCTGCAAAAATTGTTGCTCAGTACACTGATATATTTAATATGCCTCCAGGACTACCCCCTAAGAGGGAAGTAGATCATAAGATTGATTTATTACCTGGTAGTCAGCCACCTTGGCATCGCACGTATGGCTTGTCGTATGTGGAGAGCGAGGAGTTGAAAACACAGATTGCAGAGCTAGAGGAAAATGGTTATATTTCTCCCAGTAAATCACCTTACGGCGCACCCATCCTATTTGTTAAGAAAAAGGATGGCAGTATGCGGATGTGTGTGGATTACAGAGCCCTGAACAGAATTACAGTAAAGAACAAGTATGCTTTACCCAGGATCGCGGACTTGCTTGATACCCTGTCTGGTGCTAAGGTGTTCAGTAAAATAGATCTCAAGAGTGGTTATCATCAAATCAGGATTGCTGAGGGGGATGAACACAAGACTGCCTTCCGCACACGTTATGGACACTATGAGTTCAACGTGATGCCTTTTGGACTGACTAATGCTCCTGCTACCTTCATGGGTGCTATGAATGACATTTTCAGACCTTATTTGGATAAGTTTGTGCAAGTTTTCCTGGATGATATTTTAATTTTCTCTAAAGATGAAGCTCAGCACACCGAACACTTAAAGACAGTCATGGACACTCTGCAGAAAAATCACTTATATGCTAAAATGAGCAAGTGTGATTTCTTTAAGGAAAGTATTGAATTCCTAGGCCACGTTGTCAGTAAAGAGGGCATCAGTGTGGATCCTAAGAAAGTCCAGACCATAAGGGACTGGCCAGTACCACAGTTTGTCTCTGAAGTTAGATCCTTCCTCGGGTTGGCTAACTACTATAGGAGATTTATTGAGAATTATTCCACAAAGGCCAGTAAACTGACTGACCTTACTAAGAAAGACATAGGGTATGTGTGGGGGGAAGAGCAGCAGGCTGCCTTCCAGACCCTTAAAGATGCTCTTTGTTCTGCCCCAGTGCTAGCCGTGAATGACCCTAGCAAATCGGTGCAGGTGGTTACTGATGCCTCTGACTTTGCCATGGGTGCTATTTTGTTGCAGCCTGCTGACAAAACCACAAAGGATGGTAAGGTACGGCAGGAGTGGCATCCTGTGTTGTATGAGTCTATGAAATTTAATCCAGCGGAGATTAATTTCTCAGTGCATGATAAAGAGCTGCTAGCTATCATTCATGTACTCAAACAGTGGAGAGCATACTTACATGGTAAAGCTTTTAAGGTGATTACAGATCATCTAGCTCTGACCCACTTTCAGAAGAAGTCCCAGCTGTCGAGGAGGGAGAACCGCTGGAGCCAGATGCTGGAGCAGTTCCAAGTCCAGATCGACTACAAACCAGGGAAGTTGAATCCTGCTGATGCACTCTCTAGAAGACCTGACTTGCAAGAAAGGAACTTTAAACAGCATGCTGTAGATAAAGTCTTGTGTGCACTCACTTCACTAAAGGTGAAAAAGTCCTTCCTTGAACAACTTAGGAAAGCCTACCTTTCTGACCCAACATTTGAGCCCAGCCCCACTACTGGTGTGTGTCGTGCTACCGCACTCGGGTATAAGCTTAAGGGAGGGGTCTGGGTGACTGAAACCACTTCAGGCAGGCTGAAGCTGGTCATTCCTAATAACTTGGAAATAAGGTCTCTCTTACTGAGTAAAGCGCATGACAGTTTCCTGGGTGGACATTTGGGGCAGACCAAAACTGTTGGCAAACTGGCAAAACATTATCATTGGGAGGGGTTACCCCGGGAAGTCTTGAAATATGTCAAGTCCTGTGACCAGTGTCAGAGAAATAAGTCTCGGCACACACCACCCGGAGGTCTCTTGCAACCGCTACCCATCCCAGCGGGATGCTGGGAAACTATATCCATGGACTGGGTGGTCTCACTACCAAGAACTGCCAATGGGCATGATTCAATACTGGTAGTCGTGGATAAACTGACAAAAATGGTCATTTTTATCCCCACAACTGTCAAGGTGACTGCACTCGAAACAGCGAGGCAGTTCTACAAGCATTTAGTATGCCAACATGGGCTCCCTTCTAATATCATCTCAGACAGAGACTCAAAATTCACCTCTAAGTTCTGGAAAGCTTTAATGGGGTTAATGGGAGTCACACAGCTGCTCAGCACAGCAAACCACCCTCAGACTGATGGGCAGACTGAAAGAACTAACCGAGTTCTGCAGGAGGTGCTGAGAGCATATATTAACCAAAAACAAGATAATTGGGATGACCTGTTGCCTCAAATTCAGTTTGCGGTCAACAGTGCGGTGCACGCGTCAACGGGCAAGACTCCTTTTGAACTCAGCCTGGGTACAGTCCCTAGGTCTCCTCTAGATGTGCTGGGGGAGTCTTTAGCTCACCCTGAAGGGATTGACAACCCGGTCTCCCTCCAGTTAACTCAGGAGTTTGCTGACACCCTGTCAGAAGTCCAACAAAACCTGCACAAAGCCCAAGCAAACCAACAAAAATACGCTAATCAACACCGTCGGGAGCTTACATTTTCAAGAGGCGATTTAGTCAAACTGCATTCTCAGCACCTGTACCTCCCTGGTGTGGCCAAGAAAAAGCTTGGCCCTGTCTGGGTCGGTCCATATTCGGTGGTGCGTCGTGTCGGTCAGAATGCTTACAAATTGAACATGTCAGCCGAATACAAGGGTCACCAGGTCTTTAATGTCTCCTTCCTGGAACCATACATCAAGGGTGATACACTGTTCACAGGTCGGTTACCTGTTCAACCGGGACCGGTCCCCGCTGTCAGGGACGGCGACTCTGACGAATATGAGGTTGAGGAGATTTTAGACGCGCGCTCGGTCCGTCGATCGTCTAAATATGTCATGAAATACCTCATTCGATGGAAGGGTTACGATGCCTCTGGGGACACTTGGGATTTTAAGGGCCATTTGACCAATGCCAAAGGGGCGTTGAAACGGTTCCACCTTCGGGCCGCTGGAGCCACAGTCATTTCAGTTGACACGGGAAGGTGACAAGCGGTCCTGTCTCCATTTAAGTTGGAGGGGAAAACATATGACAGTTAGTGAGTGAGAGCGATAAAGGGACAGTTACGTGAATCCTCAGTGTCAGCATAGTGACAGAGGGGACAGCCTGGCCCACATAAAGCACCTTAAGCGGAAGGAAGGAACTTAACTCACCCTCAAACACATTCATATGTTTATGTTTAGCGCACTGCAATTACGTCAACTTTCAGCAATCACCTTGTAAGGTAAACAGGATCGAATCCACTATACTAATACTAACATACTTCCTGCAATCCCTATGACAAAGGTCCATATCCTACTAACTCGTGCCCTGGTTACATGTACAGGATGGCTCCCACCACACAAAAGGAGGACAGAAAGCGCAAGGCAGAAGAAGCCAGGAGGACAATGGAGCAATACCAGAAGGAGCTGGCGGCGACGTCCCTCACTAGGAGAGAACAAGAAAGGGTCCGCAGACAACAAGAGGCGGCAGAAGAAGCACAGAGGAAGAAGGATCAGGAAGCGGAAAACCTCAGGAAAGCTTTGGAGGCGAGACGGAAGAAACAACAAGAAGAAGCGGCAGCGGCAGAGGAGGAGAAAAGGAAAAAGATTGAAGCGGAGAAACAGAAGAGCTTGGCCACTTACAGGTATACTGTGGTGGGTGGCCAAAACTTTGATAACCTTAAGGAAGCATTGCTGGCAGCCCAGGAGATCAACAAGCGGGAACAGACAACACTGCTACAGAGGGAAGGAGCTGCAGCACTGGATAGGTACATCGAGACACACACTGGTGTGGTCCTTTACGAAGATTATGCTAAGATGGTGGGCAATACGGCAGAGCAGGCCCGGTACCTTGCAGATGATTCAGAAGACAAGCCGGTCACCATACCAGGAATAGTGGGAGATCAGAGACTCATCCGGATGGTGAGCATGCGGCCCAATAGCTTTAAGGATACGGTATTCTACCTCACACTACTGCCAGCTTACAATGAAGTGGAAAGAAGGAGCTGGGAGTACTTGGCTAGGGAAGCAGGACAGCAGATGTTCTCTCCCCACTGGTTCCCGTGTAAACTGAGGAAGGCTGAGCACGGACCCCAGTACTACCAGCAGCCAACAGACTGGAGGTGGATGACCTTCACCAATAAGAAGCAGGAGTGTGATCGAGCCCAACCGGATGATTTCCACTATGGCCTAGACGGCTATCTCATCCTACCACCTTACATTGCCCCTTGGGATCCCAGGCTGAATGGATGCTTGAGCAATATGAATGCAGAGACCAAGGAGCATAGGAGGAGGGGAAGAGACTACTTCTCTAAGGGAAAGCATGCCTTTGTCAAATGGGCAAAGAATGCAGGCCGGATAGATATCAGCAGGCTGAAAGCCAAGCAACCTCCAGCGCGCCCTAAGAAAGGGAGGTCGGTAGACTACTCCATGTCTACTAGGGAGCAGGACGACTTAGTGGACGAGACCCCTACTCTCTCCGAGGAGGAGGATGAGGAGGATGAGGAAGAAGAGCAAGGCAGAGGAGAAGCATCAGCAGCTGGTACTCAGGATACCCAGGGGCAGGCAGGGGCACGTTCTAAAGAACCACGAACAGGTGTTTGGAATGTAATCCCCGTTATGGAGGCAACTGGACCCCGCGCTCGCTCCCCCAGCCCACCTGCCCAAGCAGGGGAAGAAGCTGATCTGACTGTACTGGGCAGCAGACACAGGCAGAAATCCCCAGAGGACAGGGGTGCCAGAAGAGGGACACGCGGGTGGGCCAGAGGTATGCCAGCCTCCCCCTCCGCTCAGGGGCATGTACCTCTAGCCAATGTATTTCAGCATCCTACTGGAATGCCTGTCTATGTGGGAATCAACACCCAAGTGGTTGAAGAGCAGGCCACCATCCTCCGTTCTCCTCGAGGTCCAACTTTAGAGCAAACAGGGTTCTTTAGAAGGCCAGCTGACAGACCTAGAGGGCTGTCCAGATCCGGGTCCAGATCTCCGTCTCCTGATCCTGAAGCCCCAGGAACAACCCCTTAAGGTGACAGGCTGAAGAGGCTGTCAGTAAGGGAGGCTGGTCAGGTTCAATCACTTTAGTTAAAGCTTTGCAGTTTAATGTTGTCGAGGCGACAACAAGTTAAGTTGGAGGGATTTGCAATGAATCAGTATATTAGTAGATATAATGTTCAGTTAAATATGATAGTCAATTCAGTTCAGCCTGCTGAACACTAGTTAATAATCAGTCTGCTGGACTTATTATTTAATATCAGTTTAATGACTCAGCCGGAAGCAGCAGGCTGAAGTCCACTTAAGTCAGCTTGCTGACACATTCTTTGACAGCCAGCTGACTTCCGTACTCAGTAGCAGCGAACTGCCTGGATATGCATCTAAGTACGATATGCTAGATGAATGGCCAGATGACATCCCTATGGTGGATGGCTATTCGGGATGATGGAAGATGGCGGTGAATTTGGTTAACCGAGGTCCTACCAACATGGTTAACTCCCGGGTAGGCGGTGCCATCGCACTGACCGTTGAACAGTAAACTCATTCCATGTACATATGCTAGGCATTGCTCTCAAGTTCGGCATTCAGAAACGAGGCCAACTCTCTTGTACAGCTTACTGAGAGAGATCTGAATCCAAGGCGAGAAGCCATTCATACGCACTGTCTTCTAACCTTGCTTATGTATGAGTTTACTGATTTGCATTATTGATGCTAGTTTACTCGCATTTGACTTACAAGTATTATTCACTGCTAGTGTGTTGTCCTTTGCCGTGTAACCAGTTAACGGAAATACCATAAAGATTACTTGCTGATATAAAGATCTTTATTAATTGTTAATCGCCTATTTGGTAAGACGATTCATTTCAACTTTTGACAGGTTGTCAGCAAACTCCTGAGTTAACTGGAGCAGCAAACTTCTGGGAAATTGTAGGGAGACCGAATTGTCAATCCCTTCAAGGTGAGTTAAAGACTCCCCTAGGACATCTAAAGGAGACTTAGGGACTCTACCTAGGCTCAATTCAAAAGGAGTCTTGCCCGTTGACGCGTGCACCGCACTGTTGATCGCAAACTGGATTTGAGGCAACAGGTCATCCCAATTATCTTGTTTTTGGTTAATATATGCTCTCAGCACCTCTTGCAGAACTTGGTTAGTTCTTTTAGTCTTCCCATCAGTCTGAGGGTGATTTTCTGTGCTGAGCAGGTGTTTGACTCCCATTAACCCCATTAAAGCTCTCCAGAACTTAGAGGTAATTTTGAGTCTTTGTCTGAGATGATATTAGAAGGGAGCCCATGTTGGCATACTACATGGTTGTAGAACTGTCGCTGTTTTGAGTGCAATTACTTTGACAGTTGTGGGGATGAAAACGACCATTTTTGTTAATTTATCCACTACTACCAGGATCGAATCATGCCCATTGGCAGTTCTTAGTAGTGTTACCACCCAATCTATGGATATTGTTTCCCAGCGTCCAGCTGGTATGGGCAGTGGTTGTAAAAGACCCCCGGGTGGTGTGTGCCTAGACTTATTTCTCTGACACTGATCACAAGACTTCACATACTTCAAGACCTCTCGAGGCAATCCATCCCAATGATAATGTTTTGCCAGTATGCCAACAGTTTTGGCCTGCCCCAAATGCCCACCCTGTGAACTGTCATGTGCTTGACTCAGTAAGAGGGACCTTATTTCCAAATTATTAGGAATGACCAGCTTTAGCCTGCCTGAAGTGATTTCAGTCACCCAAACCCCTCCCTTAAGCCTATACCCGAGTGCAGTAGCAGGACACACACCATCAGTGGGGCTGGGCTCAAATGTTGGGTCAGAAAGGTAGGCTTTCCTAAGTTGTTCAAGGAAGGACTTTTTCACCTTTAGTGAAGTGAGTGCACACAGGACTTTATCTACGGCATGCTGACTAAAGTTCCTTTCTTGCAAGTCAGGTCTTCTAGAGAGTGCATCAGCAGGATTTAACTTCCCTGGTTTGTAGTCAATCTGGACGTGGAACTGCTCCAGCATCTGGCTCCAGCGGTTCTCCCTCCGCGACAGCTTGGACTTCTTCTAAAAGTGAGTCAGAGCTAGATGATCTGTAATCACCTTAAAAGCTTTACCATGTAAGTATGCTCTCCATCGGTTGAGCACATGAATGATAGCAAGCAGCTCTTTATCATGCACAGAAGAATTAATTTCAGCTGAGTTGAATTTCATAGACTCATACAGCACAAGGTGCCACTCCTGCCGTACCTTACCATCCTTTGTGGTTTTGTCAGCAGGCTGCAACAAAATAGCACCCATGGCAAAGTCAGAAGCATCAGTAACCACCTGCACAGGTTTGCTGGGGTCATACACGGCTAGCACTCGGGCAGAAAAAAGAGCATCTTTAAGGGTCTGGAAGGCAGCCTGCTGCTCTTCCCCCCACACATACCCTATGTCTTTCTTAGTAAGGTCAGTCAATTTACTGGCCTTTGTAGAATAATTTTCAATGAATCTTCTATAGTAGTTACCAACCCAAGGAAGGGTCTAACTTCAGAGACAGACTGTGGTACAGGCCAATCCCTTATAATCTGGACTTTCTTAGGATCCACACTGATGCCTTCTTCATTGACAACGTGGCCTAAAAATTCAATACTTTCCTTGAAGAAATCACACTTGCTCATTTTAGCATATGACTGATTTCTTCTCAGAGTGTCCATGACTGTCCTTAAGTGTTCAACATGCTGAGCTTCATCTTTAGAGAAAATTAAAATATCATCCAGGAAGACTTGCACAAACTTATTCAAGAAAGGTCTTAAAATGTCATTCAAACCACCCATGAAGGTTGTAGGAGCATTAGTCAGTCCAAATGGCATCACGTTAAACTCATGGTGTCCATAACGTGTGCGGAAGGCAGTCTTATGCTCATCTCCCTCAGAAAATCTGATTTGATAATAACCACTCTTGAGATCTATCTTACTGAACACTTTAGCACGGGACAGGGTATCAAGCAAGTCCTCGATTTTGGGTAAAGCATACTTGTTCTTTACTGTAATTCTGTTAAGAGCTCTGTAATCAACACACATCCGCATACTCCCATCCTTTTTTTTAACGAACAGGATGGGTGCGCCATAAGGTGATTTACTGGGGGAAATATAACCATTTTCCTCAAACTCTGCGATCTGTGTTTTCAACTCTTCGCTCTCCACATAAGACAAGCCATAAGTGCGTTGCCAGGGTGGCTGACTCCCACGTAATAAATCAATCCTATGATCTACTTCCCTCTTAGGGGGTAGTCCTGGAGGCATATTAAAAACATCATTGTATAAGCAACGATTTTTGCAGCAGTAGGGTGCTCCGGAGGGCTTACCTTTTTCTCAACCACTTCTTCAGGGGAGGAGATACCTCTCTTAGCAGCAGACAGAACATTCTGTCTTCCTTCAGATCCCAGCTTTTGATGAACTCCATTGCATTCACCAATCTGCATCCTCCTGGAAGCCTCTTCTTTTCCTTCATTTGCCTTCCATAGAGGACAAGAGGAAGAGCACTGGTGGGTGCCAAGTTAGTCTGCCCATCACTGGCTCCTCTCACTTTAACTGTACCTCTGCTCCAACACACTTCAGCTTGATGTCTATTAAGCCAGGACCTGCCTAGCACGAGATCATAAAAGCCAGCGTTGAGTACCTCAAATGTAAGCGTTTCAGTTTGAACTTCAATGCCAGAACCTAATCGGACCTCAATGGGCTTGGTTATAATTCTTCCCGGGATACTTGAGGCATCTCCAAGGAATATTTTCTATTCTCTTGGGTGACAGTAGGCAGCTTTAGCCGCTTAACTAAGTCCTTACGGATGAAAGTATGTGACGCCCCTCCGTCAACAAATGCTCTCACCTTCCTACCTGCAATCATGCAATGCAGTAGGATAGGGGGGACTGACTGTTGCTGACTTTGGCATTGTTCTCCTGATTTAGCAAAGAAATGTTGAATATCAAGTGGAATAAGATCATCCACAGTGTGCACTCTCTGGAGGTTTATATTGCTGATGGTCTCCTTTATCTCTTTGTTGGGCATGCATAGTGAATCCAGTTCAGCAGGACCCTTAATACCTGCTACGAGGGCAGCTAGTGACGACTCACTATCTCTAGCATCCTCACAGTCAGTAGACTGGATTAGTGACTCTTGCTGTCTTTTTAAGGCTGGTCTTTTCTCTCGACCTTTGGGAGGTGCTTGACTGGACACTGCTCTCTGTAGTGGCCCAACTGCTGGCAATGGAAGCAAACGGATTTTGCTGAGGCTGGTCTCGGCTTAGTCCTACCACCACCTCTTCCATAGCCACCTCAAGAGTAACCACCTCTTCCCCTAGACTGTATAGCATTGTACTCATACTCATATTCATCACCCTGATTATCCTCAGCCTGGTCTCCTTCAACTGCATTGTAGGAACCGTGGGGCTTTTTGACAATCTTAGACACCAAAGCGTTACTCTGGCGCTTGTGATTGAACTTCTGTTGATCCCAGGCATCAGCGTCCTAGATCAAGTCCGCCAGTTTCTTACACTTCTTTTTAGGAAAATGACCAGAGACTTCGGATTTCAAGCCATACCTGAAGTATGCCATCCTATACCGCTCTGGCAAGTCTGGCTGCTTCATCATGTTCTCCAGGAACTTTTGAGCAAACTCAGCAACTGAAGTGGTCTGCTTCAGTGTCAAGGAGATTATTGCATAGGTAGCTTTCTCCTGCTGATTGATGACATCAAACTTCTCATGCAGTTTCTCAACAAACTCTACCCAAGTAGGGTCACCGAGTTGCTGAGCCTTACGCTCTTCTTTCCAATACAGCCACCAGTCTGCTGCACTGCCTTTTAGTAGAGCACCAGTGTGCCTGACCTTCTCGTAATCTTGCAGCTCTGGGTAGTTCTCCGNCGTAATCTTGCAGCTCTGGGTAGTTCTCCGACCACTGCTCAACATCAGCGAGAAACTTGATCAGGTAATATTTTTTGTTTCCCTCAGGATCATAGTCACGGGGAGGTTTTGGCTTACGCTTACTAGGCCCTCTGCCACCACCAGCAGTGGTTTGAGAACCCAGGTGGTCTCTGTCCCGCAGCAGAGACATTATGATTCTTTTGTCCTCCTGTTGGGACTGATACATGCTCGCCAATTGAGATTGCATTTGCACAAATAACGCTCCCAAATCCACACTCTGAGGTGGGAGTCTAGCAAATGCAGCAGTAGCAGTAGCAGTAGCATCCACCCGCTGATCACTCTTGCTCCTGCAGCAGCAAAACCTGCCGCATGCAAGCGGTCACGAATTTGACCTAGAGGCACATTGAGTTGTACAGCAGGAGGTGGGTTCAGAACATTAGCCCTTGCTGCCATAAGTTCTTCGACAGTGCGCTCGTCCGCTGGCTGTCCTTCCCTCCGTTCTGTATTTTCAGCAGCTTTTGCTAATCGTTTGGCTTCTAGTCTGACTCTTTCCTCCTTAGCCTACTGTGCTGCGACTGCACCAATAGCAGCTGCCTCATGTGCAGCCTCTCTAGTTGTAGTATCTGCCACTGCTTCAGAATAGGTATGGGTTCCCGCTACATGGCTTTTAGCTTGATTTTTGACATTCTCGTTATCCTGGTTCTCCATGTCTTGGGAGTTGCTAGTTTGAGACCTTGTCCTTACCATACAAAGAAGGCTGTGATAACAGCTCCGATACCACTGAAATGAATCGACTTACCAAATAGGCGATTAACAGTTAATGAAGATCTTTATATCAGCAAGTAATCTTTATGGTATTTTTTGTTGATGGTTTAAACAGCAAAAGACAACTCACTAGCAGTGGACGATACTCGCAAGTCAAATGGAAGTAAACTAGCATTGTCATGAATTATTGAGTCGAAGTCGTTGCACGTACCCGAGCTACAAGCGTGTGAGCGATCAACCTCGAACGGGCACTTGCCTCTTTGCATTTGTGTGATTTAGTTTATTAAGTTGCTATGCTTGCATGCCTAGGGGATAGATGCCACGTGACAAGTCAACACTTGTCACGTGCGCCGGACCTACTAGACGCACCAGAGGTACGGGCCGAATACCCGTCCAAAACTGGACGGTGGCATTTGACTTTGTAATCATAGCCACTACAGGCCGTAGGGACCCAAGCGACAGCCCAAAGCAAAGGCAACAAGGGTCGAGGGGGCCACGTGGAGCCACCGGAAGGTGGCGGGCTTTTGCGCTTGGCCCAGGCTCACCCGGCAGCCAGCCCGAGCACTTAATTGTGCTCGGCGCCAAGCGACGGGAGCCACCGAGGCCACGTGGCGCCACCGGAAGGTGGCGGGCACCTTCAAGTGGCCCAGGGGCACTTAAATGCCCGTCACTCGGGCCCAGGCACTCCTAAGTGCCCGACACCCAAGTGGCGAGGCCACCAAGGGCACCCAGGGCCACCGACCGACAGCTGCAGCCCGTCGGTTGGCCCATACGCACCCGACCAAGATGTGCTCAGCCGACAGGAACCGTCACAGCCTGCAAGAGTGTCACAGCTTAGCGGGCAACCGTTCGATTGCACAAACATAAGTGTGCAAGCTTGTCTTACAAGCTTAGTATGTGCTAAAGTGAGCTCGACCTATCACAAGCATTTAGCATATTCTAGCATCTCGCTTTTGATTGGATTGAGTAGTAACTAGCCTATTGGAGCGCTAACACGATAGGTATATGTGTGTGTATGCAAAGGTAGATCTTAGATGAAGACTACATGCATTGAATCCGCGCCTAACCCGCCGGGTGTCCAAGAGTATAAGTACTAGAGATGTCCCTAGAAAGACATCTTTTTAGAAGTCCCCATTATGCCAGTTGCAAGTCACAGAGATTATCAGTAAAGCTTACGCTTTTGTCTCTTGTGTTTTCAGGACCACTTAGTCTCTCTCTTGTGAAGAGCAAGCCTTACTGGCTTCCAGTCACTAGAAGAACTTCACAAGTGGTGAGCAAAGTCACAGCTTATACCCCTGCCATAGGACTACTCTTGAAGATCATGATGTGCTTCCAGTGATCTTTTGGGCCAGACTTCATTAGTTGTTTTCCTACCAGATTACAGTCTTGAGGTGCTCACTCTGGAGAGTACACACTCCTTGATTGAAACATCCAGCACTTGCCTCCCTTTTTGGCTATAAAGCCCCATGTATTGTAGACTTCATTGCAGCAAAGCCTGCTTGCTTATTATGCATTGCTTGTGTCGATAGTACGCACCCGACCTCCTAGCGCACGATAGCATCAATAATGCAATCAGTAAACTTGTACATAAGCAAGGCTAGAAGACAGTGCATATCAACGGCTTCGAGAGTTGGTCTTGTTTCCGAATGCTGAACTCTCTTGTACAGGTTACTGAGAGACATCTTAATCCAAGGCAAGAAGCCATTGATACACACTGTCTTCTAGCCTTGCTTATGTATGAGTTTACTGATTGCATTATTGATGCTAGTTTACTTGCATTTGACTTGCGAGTATTGTCCACTGCTAGTGTGTTGTCTTTTGCTGTTTAATCAACTAACAAAAAATACCATAGAGATTACTTGCTGATATAAAGATCTTCATTAATTGCTATTCGCTTATTTGGTAAGTCAATTCATTTCACATATGTACATTATTCTAGAAAAAGGTGGCAAGTTTTGGGATGTGTTAGGTGCCAACACATTAACATGCACCTTCCTAGAAATTACTTACGTAGCAAGTATATAAACACGAGGTAGAGCATAGAAAGGCATTCGAGAATCACAATTGTACTTGCAGAAATATAATAACTTTCAAGAAGCCACCTCTCTTTCAAGAAGCTACCAGTTGTGTTCAAAGATCCTTGTCTTGAATAGACAAAGAATTCTATTTTACTAAGTACTTTATCTATCTGTTTCACTTCACTTGCATGTAACTACTCTACAAGGATCAAGGCATGTGTTTCCAGTGTTTTTTTGGGCCATACCTCATTAGTTGTTCTCTTACCAGTTTACAGTTGTAATGAATCAGTATGTTGGTAGATATAATAGTCATTTATATATAATAGTTAATTAAGTCTAGTCGGCTGAACATTAGTTAACATTCAGTCTGCTGGAGTTTTATTTCTAATGACTCAGCCGAGGGCAGCAGGCTGAAGTCAGCTTAGGTCAGCTCGCTGATATATTATTTGACAGCTAGCTGACTTCCGTACTCGATAGCAGCGAACTGCCTAATCATGCATCTAAGTGTGATATGCTAGATGAATGGCAAGATGACATCCCTATGATGGATGGCGATTCGGGATGATGGGAGATGGCGGTGGATTTGGTTAACCGAGGTCCTACCAACGTGATTAACTCCCGGGTAGGCGGTGCCATCGCACTGGCCGTTGAACAGTAAACTCATTCCATGTACATATGCTAGGCATTGCTCTCGAGTTCGCAATTCGAAAACGAGGCCAACTCTTTTGTACAGCTTACTGAGAGATATCCGAATCCAGGGCGACAAGCCATTGATGCTAATTGTCTTCTAACCTCGCTTATGTATGAGTTTATCGATTGCATGATTGATTCTTGTTTACTTGCATTTGATATATGAGTAATATGTACTGCTAATACGTTGTCCTTGCTGTTTACTAAGTTAACAAGAAATACCATAAAGATTGCTTGCTGATATAAAGATCTTTTATTAATTTTTAATCACCTATTGGTAAGTCGATTCATTTAACAATCTTGAAGTACTCTTTCTGAATTGTTCACACTTCTTACTTCTAAATGATCTCTCTTTGCCGATAAGCATTTAGAATCTTCAGCATATGCCTACTTGTAGTGGGCGCTCTTATCAGCCTTATTACAAAGGGGTTAGTGGAGAAGACTCAGATTAAGATCTTAGCACTATCACAGCTCAGTAATCCGCCTGAGGAGCAGCACCCTGTGCCCCCTTAGCCTGCGATCATCCTCGAGCCACCACTTCAGAGGACTCATATTGATCCCTTGTACTCCATGGCAGGTGACCAAGATACAAAGGTAGACAAGACTTTCCTTTTCCGCTTCAGCGGTAGGCCAGGCACCTGCGATCTTGACAATACAATAAGTTTGTGTAAGGCCATAGGATTGTAGATAGCATTTTTGTGGTCATTTTGATATAAAATTTGTCAAATTTGTTTAAATATTGAGAACGTTATGGATTTCTGAAATTTAATCAGTCAAAAGGTTGGTCGACGACTGCCCTTAATTCATGGGGAGCGCGACCACTGGATGGACCGACAGCGTCGAGCGATTTGGGCCGTTAGAGTGAATTCGAACCTTCATGTAATTTCGGCTGATGCAGAGTGCCGACCAAGTCGATTTACCAAGAAGTTTCGGTTTAGCCTAGCGCGCTTAAGTTAGTATATTCTAAACATTTTGACGCATGTATGTGGACGTCAAATTGGCCCGACATGTTGGATGAGGTTGATCTGGCCTACTCACGAACATTCTGGAAGGGCTAATTAGACAAACACTTAGAAATTTTGTCGCTAAGCGGCCCTCCCTCCTAGGGGCGAGCGGTCGTCGTAGAAAACTATAAGTAGGCCTGACTTCTTTGTTTTTATATCAATTTTCAATTCTGTAAATTTTTACGAGCTTGTAATGACGAGCCTTTTATCCCATTCCCTTTCAAAAGCATTTTCTACTAAAAATGTTCATTGTTTTTGCAAAGTTTTCTTAGTGATACGCCGCTACACTCTAGAGTATAATTGCAACCAGTTTGGTTATACATGAATCCCTGCGCTTCCACTAGAGCACTCTGTCCCTTTCAATTCAAGGCTGACTTTGAGAACCCGCTGTTGATCCCAAGCATCAGTATCTCAAGTTTGTCGCAATAGTTCAAAGAGACTAGGAGGAGAAAACCTATTGATGCGCTCAAAAACTTCGATATTGATTGAGTAAGACAAACACTACATCACGTAGTCTGTGTTGTATGTCTTTTTTAACTTATATGTAACATTTTTATAAAACAATTTTCCTAAACCACCAACTGGTTTTTATATAGTTTTCTATATAACTAAATAGATATGTCAAAATAACTTCATGTATGTGTATCTAAAACTAGTCTGCTTGAAAATTGGTTGATATTCCATGTTGCTCCATGTAGTGAAACAGATAGATAAAGTACTTAGTAAAACAGAATACTTTATCTATTCAAGACAAGGATCTTTGAACACAAGTGGTAGCTTCTTGAAAGAGAGATGGCTTCTTGAAAGTTAATATATTTCTGGATTTTGGCAAGTACAAGAGTGATTCTCGAATGTCTTTCTATGTTCTAGCTCTTGTTTATAAACTTGCTACATAAGTAATTTCTAGAACAGTGTATGTTGATGTGTTGGCACCCAACACATCCCAAATCTTGCCACCTCTTTCTAGAATAATGTACACATGTCCTTTTGACCTAAAAATGGCACATTTGACTTTTGCCACATGGAGTTCTTCTAGGTCTTTCCTCTAACTTCAAAAATGCCTTGGAAGGTTCAAAGGACATGAACCAAGTTACTAGAGTACCTATTCACACTTGACTCCACACAATACTACTCCACATATATTTGAAAACATTAAAATATAAGCAAACATATAATAACTCAAATCACTACATCACCCCCCGATAGAAAAAGCGCCGTCTCGGCGCGTCAAGTCAGGTCTTACACATGTGGAGCAAACTAGTCAACAGTTTCAAGTCAGATGCCACACATGTGAAGAGGACTAGTCAAAGGCGCCAAGTCAGGTGCTACACATGTAAGGTAGACTAGGCAAGGTCGTAGGTGGTGTGACCTTATTGGCTAGCCTACTCCTTAATGATAAAGAAAATTGTACAAGTTGGCCCAGAATCTGCCACGAACTCAAAAATTCATAGCGGCCACAGAACTGCTCCAAATCTGAAAATTTGAGTGCCAGACGGACCGCGTCGGAGAACTCTACCGGGTCACCAAATTTGAGAGCATTCTAATTTGTGGAGTGTTGTTGAGAGCTGAGAGAGTAGGCACTCCTCCAAATCTGTGCAGAAACTTCTGAAAATCATAAGTCCTTGTATACTTCTCCAAATTCTGCAAAGTAAGTCTCAAAATAGGCGCTGTAAGATGTTCTACCAGAGTCTTAAGTTTCAAAGCATTCCAAGTTCAGGGGAGGGCACAATGTCAGAAGGCATATTCTGCCCTAACAATGCCAGCAGCCTGACCCCCTTCTACTTAGAGCATCATATCTCTCTCACCAGTGCTCCAAATTGAGCAAACTTGGACTCTAAATGACCGGCTACTCATGGACTACAGCCAGGTAAATTTTCAGAATTTATTATGAAGAGACCTATTGCCAGTAGCAGTTTTAGTTTTCTGTCCAGAAACCGCAAGAAGAGAAAAGTGTCTAATGTCATTTTTTCCTCTTTGTGGTTCTCGCAGGCTGCCTCCAAGGGGTCTGCTGCTGCTTCTTGATGGTGGCAGGCTGCCTCCCTGAAGTCTCCGGGCTTCTAGTAGAGAGACTTGGGGCTGGTCCAAGATGGGGGTTGGCGGCATGGAAGCGCTTCAACTTTCTCTGAACTTTGTGAAGGTAGTGCGCCGCCACCCAACTATTCTCCGAATCTGGATATCCTTTCCACTTGATCAAGTATTGCTGCTGTCTCCTGAAATTTCTCATAGCCACTATGTCTTCCACTTCGTACTCCAAATGATCATCCACTATTGTTGGGGCTGGTGGGGTTGTCACACGTCCTGGGAACTTGTTGTCGGGTTGCACATATGGCTTGAAGAGGGAAGCGTGGAATACGGGGTCGATGTGCATAGTCTGGGGAAGTTCTAGCTTGAAAGCAACGGGGTTGACTTGCTGGATAATCTTGAAGGGTCCCAAATACTTGGGAGAGAACTTGCTGCCGGCAGGCCTGTTGTTCAGGGAAATGTTCTTGGATGATAGTAACACGTTGTCACCCACTCTGTACGTAATTTCTCTTCTGGATCTGTTCGCCACTCTTGCTTGAGCATCTTGCGCGTGTTGTAGAGCTTTCTTCGCTGCTGTAAGGGCTGCTTCTAATGTCTCCATAAAATCTGTGGCTGCAGGTACTTCATCATGGCCAGCCGTGAAGCTCAGTGGCGTGGTCGGATGGAAGCCATAGTTGAGGAAGAATGGGGACTCTTGGGTAGAGGCCTGCGTAGTGTTGTTGTAGGCAAACTCGAGGGGGGTCAAGTACATGTCCCAGTCTTGCTCGAGGGTAGACACGTAGGCCTTTAGAGAGGTCTTTAGGGTACGATTCATACGCTCGGTTTGCCCATCTGATTGTGGGTGGTAGGCAGTAGACATATCCAGCGATGTACCCAAGTTCTTGAAGAGATTTTTCCAGAAATGGCTTGTGAATCTTGGATCTCTATCTGACACAATTCTTGATGGTAGTCCATGGAGTCGGAAGATGTTGTCAAAGATGAGTCTTGCAAGTTGTGGTGCTGTAGCCTTAGTCGTCGTGGGAATAAAATGAGCCATCTTGGTAAGTCTGTCCACCACCGTGAGTATTGCATTATGGCCTCGAGGTGTCACGGGCAAGTCCACGATAAGGTCCATTGAGATGTCCGTCCATTGTCTTTCGGGGATTGGTAGTGGTTGGAGGAGTCCTCCCGCCTTTTGCGATGATGGCTTGATTCTTTGGCATGTGTCACAGCTCCTGCAGTACTCCTTGACTTGCTTAGACATGCCTGGCCAACAATAAGTCCTAGCTAGAACGCCCGTGGTCCTTAGGATTCCAAAGTGTCCTCCAAGAGGGTTGTCGTGTGCTTCTCGTAGAAGCAAGAGCCGGAGGTCTAAGTCATTAGGAACACATCTCTGGCCCGTATCTTGCCTCACCCAATAATTGCCTTCTTGCTTCTTGCATGGGTCCAAGGCTGCTTCTCCGTTCTTGTAGTAAGGGTCTCTTTCATAGGCGGCTGAAAATCGAGCTTCCAGATCTGTCTTCAGGGATACCATCACTGCATTTAATTGCAGTCTTGAGAGGGGGTCAGCCGGGTTTGTCTTGCCGGGCTGGTACTGAATCGTGATGTTGTATTGTTGCAAGTATCCGCTCCATCTTGCTTGTCTCCTTGAGAGATACGGCTGCGTCTGGAGGTGCTTTAACGCCTCGTGGTCCGTGGTGACCAGTACTTTGCGTCCTTCAACGTAGCAGCGCCAAACCTTCAAGACATGTACAATCGCCAATGCCTCTCGCTCCGTGGTTGTATAATTTTGCTCGGCTGGATTTAGCTTCCTTGACTCGTAGGCGATGGGCTGCAGTCCCTTGCCTTGGTCTTGAAGCAGGATTGCTCCTATTGCATAGGAAGATGCATCGGTGATGACGTGGAAGGGCCAATCTGGGTTTGGACTTGGGAGTGTGAGCACCGGGGATGTGGTCAATCTTCGCTTTAACTCTTGAAATGCCTCTTCCTCTTTCTCGGTCCATGTATATAGCCTGTCCTTCTTGAGTAGATCTGTCAGGGGGGCTGCTATGTGCGAGAAGCCTTGGATGAATTTTCTGTACCAATTGGCAAATCCCAAGAATGACTGGAGTTCTTTCTTGGTCGTGGGGGTTGGCCATTCCTCCACCACCGTGGTCTTCTTGGGGTCTATCTTGATGCCATCAGCAGTCACGTGGAGACCTAGGAACTCCACTTCTTGTTTGGCAAACTCGCATTTTGACTCCTTCGCAAACAGCTTGTTTTGCTTCAATACTTCAAGGACTTCTTTCAAGTGTCTCGCATGCTCTTCAAGGGTCTTGCTGTAGATAAGGATGTCATCGATGAATACCACCACAAATCTGTCCAACATGGGCTGAAATATGGTGTTCATCATAGTCATGAAAGTTGCTGGCGCGTTGGTGAGTCCAAATGGCAGGACCATGAACTCAAAATGTCCATATCTTGTCCTGAATGCCGTCTTCTCTATGTCCGGTTCTGCGATGCGAATCTGGTGGTAGCCGCTCCGTAAGTCAATCTTCGTGAAGTACTTGGCTCCAACCAGCCGGTCCATGAGCTCATCCATGCGCGGCAGCGGGTATCGATTCTTGATGGTGATCTTGTTGAGGGCGCGATAGTCCACACACATCCTCAAGGTACCATCTTTCTTCTTGACAAATAGCACCGGGGCTCCAAATGGCGACTTGCTAGGTCGAATGAAGCCATGCTCCAGTAGCTCCTTGATTTGCTTCTTGACTTCGTCTAGCTCCGTGTATGACATTTTGAACGTAGGCCGAGAGATGGGCTTGCTTCCGGGCTCCAACTCTATCTTGTGGTCTACGAATCTTTTGGGGGGTAGGCCCTTGGGCAATTCCGGGGAGAACACTTCTTTGTAGTCCTCTAAGACTTCTTGTATCTCCTTGGGAACGGGGCTGCCTTCTTGACTCTCGATGTCTTTCTTGATGTCTTTTGGCGTGATCAAGGCCAAAAGAAGCTCGTGTCCCTTCCTCACAAGTCTCTTGAGTTGGAGGGCGGACAATAGTATCTCGTGTGCCGGCTTCTGGATGTCTTGGGTCTGGATATTCTGGATTGCGCGCAAAATACAGATTCTTGAAGTGATGTCATTCTTGATCTTGATAGTACCGGTCCTCCAATCAACTTGGGGGTTGTGCTTGGTCAACCAAGGCGTCCCTAGGATGACGTCGTACTTGCCCAATTGCATGGGGGAGAACACTACTCTATCCTTGAAGGACTTGATAGAGAGTGCCAAGGGGTACGTCTTCTTGGAAGGGGTAGTATAGGAGAATCCATCGGGCATCATAATCTCCTCGTCGTGGTCAAGAGTTCGCATAGTAATACCGTGCTTGGTGGCAAAATCTGCAGCAATGAAGTTGCCTTGAGCTCCGCTATCCACCAAGATGTGGACCTTCTCTCCTCCAAGGTAACCTCTCAAACTCATTGGGGCTGGAACGTCGTCTTCAACGGGGGTCTCCACCTCACTTGGCGTGTTGCCTTCTCGTGAAGTGGGTCTTGGGGTGGTAGGCTCCTGGCCTACCGGCGCTGTCCGTTTTTTGACAACTTTTTGGGGCATGAAAGTGCACGATGGCCCTTTTCCTTGCAATAAAAGCATAGTCCAGCCGTCATGAGAGCTTCTTTTTCAGCCGGGGAGAGTCTTGCTTTCACTCCTTGCTGGTTTCTTGCATCATAAGTGTCATTGGAGGGTCTTCCACTCTTCCGGGCAGCCGCGGGGTCCCTTTTAATAACTCCGATTTCCATGGGTGTGGGTCCAGATTCGGATGTGGAAGGGGCTGCGTACACCCGCGTCGTCGGTACCCGTGAAGATGAAGGCACGGAGTGCTTGAAATCCAAGGTATCCACCTTTTGGGCCACTTCAATGATCTTTGAGAAGTCCGTCAAGTCGCGTAACTCCACTTCCTTTGCCACCTTGGGTTTGAGGCCAAAGATGTAGCGGTCAATCTTCTCCTCGAGAGACATGTTGGGGATCTCAAGAGTGAGGGCGTGAAATCTGGATGTATACTCTTGAACGGACGTCGTTTGCTTGAGATGGTGGAGCTTTCCTCGGGCAATCTTCTCCGCATTGATGGGCATGAATTGCTTCTTGAGGGCCTCACGAAAATCTGCCCATCTTGCATATGATGGTGGGGGCTCTTGGCCGAGCATGGGGTGCGCCATAGCTTGATATATAGCCGCTTGATAGTTACGCCACCATGATGTTGCTGCTCCTCTAAGTAAGGTAACGGCAAAGGGAACGTAGTCCTCCTCGGGTACTTCAAGGAATGCGAGGTACGTCTCCACTTGGTAGAGCCATAAATTCAGGTTGGCACCTTTCCCGGGGTTGAAAGTGTCGGGTTTGCCGGGCTTGATGAGTTTCCTTGCTCTCGTTGGCTCTTGTGGAGGCGCTTGAGCCGGGGCTGGATTTTGAGCATTGCTCGCAATAGGGGCAACCATGGCAGCCATAGCTTCTCTTGACGCTTGCACGGTTGCTTCATAGGTGGCCAAGCCCACTTGGTTGTGGACGGTCATTAGGAAGGCTGCCCACTCATTTGCGGGAACTCCTTGTGGTGGGGTCAACTTTGCTATAGCGGCTGCCACGGGATTTGACGGTGCTCCTCCTTGTGGTGCTTCTTGTTGTTGCAGATTTCCTTGAGTAGGCTCTCCCATCGACGCTGGAGGAGGGTGTGCTCCTCCTTGTGGTGCTTCTTGTTGTTGCAGATTTTCTTGAGTGGGCTCTCCCATCGGCGCTGGAGGAGGGTGTCTTGGAGAGGAAGGGCTTCCTTCGAAAGCTTGCTGTTGGTCTTGAGGATCGGCCATCTTCTTGTGCTACCAAAGTGCCTAGCTCCGATACCACTGTAGTGAAACAGATAGATAAAGTACTTAGTAAAACAGAATACTTTATCTATTCAAGACAAGGATCTTTGAACACAAGTGGTAGCTTCTTGAAAGAGAGATGGCTTCTTGAAAGTTAATATATTTCTGGATTTTGGCAAGTACAAGAGTGATTCTGGAATGTCTTTCTATGTTCTAGCTCTTGTTTATATACTTGCTACATAAGTAATTTCTAGGAAGGTGTATGTTGATGTGTTGGCACCCAACACATCCCAAAACTTGCCACCTCTTTCTAGAATAATGTACACATGTCCTTTTGACCTAAAAATGGCACATTTGACTTTTGCCACATGGAGTTCTTCTAGGTCTTTCCTCTAACTTCGAAAATGCCTTGGAAGGTTCAAAGGACATGAACCAAGTTACTAGAGTACCTATTCACACTTGACTCCACACAATACTACTCCACATATATTTGAAAACATTAAAATATATGCAAACTAATATATAATAACTCAAATCACTACACTCCACGTAGTGAGTATAATGTGGAGAGACGTACCTCTTTAGTCGGCCACATGCTTCAAATTTTAACTCGCACGCAGGATATGAATTCGGTAGCCTTCGAAGTTCGCAATGTAGTAAAGGTCAATTATGGAATAAGGCCTCAAAGATCCGAACATTAGCTCAAGTAGCTCTCAATTTTTTATATATTCAAAAGTAGCCCTGGCGCATTACTAGGTTTTTAACTGTCGGTTCCCCCATGGGAAGCCAGTTCGCACGGGAAAGAATCTGATAAGCTGGTTTTTCTCCTCAACGTCCAAAATCTTCAAACGGATCGTATCACGCCGAGTACATGCCCTAGTAAGGTGCAGGATAAATTTCCGATTGCTCCATCCTTGTTTTGTTGTTGTGACCTGAACTTGAAAGAGTCTAATGTTGAACGAGTGAAAACATTTTTCACTCACAATTGTTAGCCTGCACTCTAAATTTCATCTCGACTAAGTCCCCTTCCACTTACTTTCGTCCTCGCTTAAATCTCTATTGATCCCCTTACTTCGGTGAGAACATTCGGCAATAGGCTACGTTGCGTGTTAAGTCTCCCAAATCGCCAGATGTGTCGCCTTCCAGCACCATGTCCAAGTCATAATGATGCGGCTGCGAGGTTGAGGGGTAAGACGATGCGACCTGGGAGCGAGGAGTATCACTCGTTCATACTTTGGAGCTGATTGGGCAGGTGGTGAAATAAAGATGACGGGATTTGAAGTGAATGTTTGTTCGCACCAGAGGGCCACAAAGCTTCATGCATCACAAATTTTCAAACATAGATATTAGTAGTTTCCAGCATGAAAAGTGTTGGTTTTGGTTTCTGGAGGTAAAGTTTTGGTTGGAGGTAATGAGCTGTTCTGAAGTAAAGAAAAGGTTGTCTGTAAGGGGTGTTTCCGTGTGAAATCGCTTCACACGGTGAGACCGACATTCAGGTCTGACACTGGGGGGATACATGCGCGAGGGCCAGCGAGGGCTACTTTTGAATACATGAACAGTTGAGGGCTACTGCGGCTCAGAATCGCGTCTTTGAGGGCTAATTCCATACTTGACGCACGTAGTAAACTAGTTCAGTCGCGGCACGAGGAACGGAAAGGCTCAAGATTTTGAAATGATTAGGTGTGTCAGTTAATATCGAGAGGATTTGAATGGTGGAGTCACGAGTGACGTCGATGCTAACACCTCCCAAGGTGTTTGAATGACTTTGTTTCAAGTGGGGAACTGGGACAACATACTGTCTCTTGATACTCTTCCCCGACCATGGGTTTGTCAATTCTTGTGGCTGATTTTTTCTATAGATATTGTCTGGAAAATTATCCGCGCTCTCAATCTCGGCACGTCCAAGGTGGCCCCCAGGGCACCCCAGGGTGCCGCACGGCGCTATGTACAGCGTGGTTGGATGCTGGTTGGCTGGCCCCAGAAGTACTCCGGCTGGAGCCTGGGCCAAATAAAGAAGTGAGTTGTATTCAGTTGTATTTGGTTTTATTGGGTAAAATGGACGTGAATGTGACGCGAGGTAACCCGGGAGAAGCGTCGATAGTAAACCTACATGTTCACTTCTATCCTTTTCGCACATAAATTTCCCTAGTAAATGTCGATATATATCCCCTGGATCTTGTGACGAGAAGTGGACGTCGATAGCTGTCCGACGATGCACGTCGATCAGATGGGACTGGTTTGCGAAGAAGGCAAAAGCCTGGCCAAACCAGGGAAAAGCCTGCCAATCAAAAGTGAAGAAAATTGGAGCGAGCCACGTTCAACCTCTAGTCGCCGCTGAAGACGGAACGCCGAACGACGGTGTAAAGAGGCCTCGCGAAACAGATGGCTTCGATGAGACCAGGATGAGACGATGAATGTGGCATGCTGGACGCGCTCGCAATCTGTGGACTCTCAACTTGACTCGACAACAGGTCCTTTCGACAGGTGGCGGTAGATTTTCCAGTATCATGCATGTTATCGGTGTCGCAACTTGCAAAAGAAGCTGCCGGAGCAAGTGGGGTAGCAAAGACAAAACGCTTGGATGCTCAAGCGGTAAAGCGGCTGATGATAATAATGCTCTCTTTTGGCATACATAAGATTGGTCGACATGCACCAAAGTCGCCTGTCATAGGCTTGATGAATATAATAAAGATAAAAAAATATTGACCAGGTATTGACCTTTTCGTGAAATCGTGCATCTCAGTTCCAAGCCGACAAAATATACCTCGAGATAATTCGCTTGCAGCAGCTTACAGCAGCTTGCACCAGGTTGCACTGGCTTGCACAGCAAATTTCTGCTCTCGACAGTTGGTGATAGTACATCTTGGAAATTTTGGGTTGCTTTTAGCAGCGGAAGTCGACAAAGCGTACCTAAAGGCACCTCAAGTGACTCGAGAGGTTGTTATGTTCTGCTAGTACTCCCAGAGTTTGCTACCGCGCTCGGTTGGTAATGTGGTGTCCCTCAAATTAGTGCATTGTAGTCATCGGAGCTAGGGGGCTGGAGGATGTGACTTAAGTTTACGAGTAGCGCAGGGGTAGACGAACGACGCGACCTTGCAGCCGGCAACTCCTCTTGCCTTGCTATCCAGGTTCAGACCCTAGTGTATTTCAGGGGCTTTTGTAAAGACCAGCAGCACAGAGGTTAACCGGTTTCGGGTTGATATTGCTTGGAGAAGCCTCACTATTTTCTGGACGATGTCATTTTAATGCTCAGCAGCTCATCCATCGCTGATACTTCCATCAGCATTTGAGGGTGAGGAATTTCTTCTGACAATTTGCTGCGAGAGGGTGTTGCTTACATGTCATCAGCGTAGGTGATTGATTTCGAAGGGAGTTGACAGACTGTTTGGATTTGTACGTCTACGGACTGATGGTGAACGGCTGTGATTTGTGCAGATGGCGCTTCAAGGGGTAGTGCTGCTTCTCTTGGCATTGGCGGTGTTGAACTTCTGCATGACTCCAACTGCAGCCCGGCACATTCAGGAGGCAGCATTTGACGATCTTAAGAGCGGGCACGCGCTCCCCCTCCTCAATGAAGGGAGACATCTGCTGCAGTCGAGTGGAAATTCGAGTAAGACATTGCATTGCCGCCTGTCCGTTGGTCCCCAGGGTAATCTGCCTCGTGAAGTTTTGGCTTGACATTGGACACCTGGCTCTTGTCAGCCATCCGTCCTGCTGCTTTCCTTGAGAGGAGCTGGGGCAATTCGCATGCCATCTGGTGCGCCATGTCTCCGTCCTTGCCATGGCTGCCGCCCCTCTCTTGGGTGCTGCCGCTCTCATGGAGCTTCGACTTGCAACACTTCTGAGATGCAACTCTCCTGAAAAGAGAGCCGAGCGCTGGCAAGCATGCACTTTTGTCTAATTTCGGCACTCACAGCACTTTCAGCATGTCCAGCAAGTCCAGCGCTTTCGGCACTTTCAGCAGCAGAAAAAGGCAGCAGCACTCTGTTTTCAGGTCAGCAGGGGTCATGCCTCTGCACGTCACTTGGTGCTTGGATGTGCACCCCTCGGTCGATTCTTCATGCATTTGATTGGCCAAGTAGCACCCGGGGCAGGCTCACGAGGGTTTTAGCCCCAGGGATGCGGCAGCTGCGAGGGGGGGGTGATAGATCATAGCAGAGAAACCCAACCCTTCAGCTCCGCACGTCACTGGTCATCAGAGTTGATGCCCTTTGCGTCTCTCCTCCCCCTCCCCCTCCCCTCCCTGCTGCTGCTGCTGCTGCTCCTCCTGCTGGTGTTCTTCCTCCTTTCCATCCTCCTCCCCCTCCTCCTCCTGCTGCTCCTCCTCCTTGACCTCCTCCGCCGCCTGCTGCTGCTGGTGCTGCTTCTCCTCCTCCTCTCCCTCCTCCTCCTGCTACTGCCGCTGCTGGCGTGTCGTCCAATCTCTGGTTCACCACTAAGATCCAAGCAGTCCCACTGTAGGCTGGTGCAAGTTCCTCTCCCTCGTGAGCAGCCCGCCAGCCTTCGGCTCCACTTGCCTGCTACCGTTCACCCCCTCCATGCCTGCGCCTGCCCGTTCTGTCAAATATCCCCCGCCCCCTCCCTGCTATTCCCTCCCCTCCTCCCTCCCTCCCCTCCGTTTAATGCTGTAAATGATTCCTGCTTGTGTTTCTAACGCTCTTGCCTCGCCACATGGCGATTATCAAGCTTCGGCAGCCCAGTTGACCCACCCACCCAATTGACCGTTGGCGTCGTCTCTTTGCGCGCCCTCCCTTTCCCCCCCTCTCCCATCAAAAGAAAGACAAACTTTACGCACACGCACCTGCGCGCGCACACACACACGCGCGCGCACGCACGCTCGTGCTAAGTTACCAGAGAAACAATCGTGGCGACCAGCTCCACTCGAACCATGATATCAACCGCCTGCATGCACGCGTGTTGGGGCGGCGGTGGCTGCAGCCAACGGAGAGAAGAGCAAGAGCGGGGGAGGAGGCGGCGGCGGCGTGAAGTGGTGGATGGTGTTCATCCCCGCCTTCATCATTGCGCATCTGCCATGCATCCCCCTCATCTGGTGGCTGGCCAAGCGCAGGAAGGCGCGCCGCAGCGTCCTGAAGGGTGCGCGTTCCCACTCGCTCACTCAAAATCATCTTGCCTCCCCCTTCCCGCTCCGTGCTCCCCTCCTTATCCTCCCCCCAATACTACTCCCC
>WELA01001098.1:202027-217376 GCA_009602735.1 Mesotaenium endlicherianum
CCCCCCCCCCCCCCGAGCAGGTGGTGCCGCACATGGTGAGCGCGTGCAAAATAATATATTCTGATATGCTCTGTACTCTTCCTCTCCTGCTCTCTCCTCCCCCATCCGGGCAGGTGCTGCCGCACAGAAAAGCACCATATGGAAAATAATACTGATATCTGTTTTCTTCCTCTCCTGCTCTCTCCCTCTCTCTCTTCGCCCCCTCTCCCCCCCGGGCGGCAGGTGGTGCCGCACATTGTGAGCGCGCGTGTGGAGAACATCGTGGACCCGGCGATGCCCACCACGTACAACGCGCAGGACGTGCACCGCCTGGGCACTGTCGCGCTCTCCTGCCTGGCGCGCGATGCGTCGAACCGCCCCGACATGGAGGAGGTCGTGCGCAAGCTCGAGGACATCAAGGCGGCCGCCGCGTCGGGCGGCACGCTGGGCGGCAGCGTGGGGGGCGGCAGCGGCATGTTCGACTTCCAGATCGGCTCCGACTTCGGGAGTAACAGCCACGGCGGCGGCACCACCACGTCGACATCTGGCGGCGGTTCGTACGCTGGCCGCGGGCCATTCACGTCGGGATCGACGGCCACGCACTCGTTCGGCGACGTGGCGTACCCCCCCAGCATCCCCTCGGAGGTCGACCCCAGCTCCAACCAGATGACCTACAGCATGACTGCCAGATAAGGCCCGGGCGGGCAGGCGGGCGGGCGGGGCGGGCGGCGCGTGTGCTCGCGCGCGTGCTGGCGAGCAGAGGGGTGGACGGGCAGGCGGGGGGGTAAGCGGGCGGGCAGGGGGGCGGATGGGCGGGTACGCGGACAGGGGGGCCAGGGAGGCGGGCGAGCGGGCAGGAAGGAAGGTAGGCACGGAGAGAGGGAGGAAGTACGACTGGGGCTGGTTGAATTGGAGCGCAGGCTGGTTGAATTCGGTCTTCATGGGGGTTGCTTGCAGCCTTGGGTGCTCTTGGAGAGGGGACGGACGCGTGCAGCCGGGGAGGAAAGATGGAATAGTTACATTGGAGTGCCGGCCTGGGGGGAAGGAAGGCCAGGTTCAAACAGGGGCTATGATCAAAAGCGGTGGGTGGAGGAGGGGGAGGGGGAGGGGAGGGAGGTGGGGGGTTTGAAGGAGGGTGGCGTGTGTCGGAGCAAATTAGAGGATCGCCGGATGGAGAGTGAATGCGTTTGCGGTGTGTGTGTGTGTGTGTGCCGATGAAGCCTGCTTTGGGTGTCGCTTTCTCGGCGGGCCGGGTTTTAGGAGGACAGCTGGCAAACCACGAGGGCGCTGCATGGTGCTCGCGCGTGCTCACGCATGCATGTGTGTGCGCGCTTGCTCGGTGGTGCCTTAGCCGGCCTAGCTTCTTGCACGTTCCTTGGAGCAGGTGTTTGCACCGACCAGGTGCCAGGTGTGCTTGCGGGTGCATGCGCGTGCGGCTCGCGGCGTTAAGTCTTATTCCCTTTACTTTTCGTGCTGATATACACAGCTATACGCCTGTTTTTCAGTATGTCATTAGTATTCACAGCTTGGAGACTCTGACGAAGGTGCTCTGCATTCAAGGCTGAAGTGATGGCCCAGTCAAGGCCAATGGCGCAAAGCATTTGAACACATCATTTAGACGTAGTCAGAGGGTCCACTTTTTGCATGCACGCTATCTATTATGACTCATTGCATGGTCTTATGACAAAATGGCTTCCATTTTCCAGCTCGCCCCCATGGTTAGTCTATGGTTTTTATTAAGCAATATGTTTAAGTGTTTACTAGTGGTGCATGCTAAGAGACATATATTTGTAGCTCCAGCTCTTTTAACCATTATTATTTGAAATATGTGGTATTTGGCTTATATAAAGGGAGCCCCTGTTCTCATATGTAGAAAGATTGTGTGGTGGACCATATTGTGGTCTTCTGAAGGGTTACGCTTGGATCACGATGGGCATCAATACTTGGAGGAAACGTTCGTCGTTGACATCTGTGGCGCATATTTTAGCATGCTTTATCAGTGTGACAGACTCGATATGGTAACTTCTTGGCTTACTGCAATGTTTTCCGAAGGCTAGCTCCCTCCCAAAAAGAGGGGAGCCGTGTATTGCACTATTCTGATGTGTCACAAGTTATAAGCAATTAGAACTAGGGACATCAATACGCAGGCATCAACGTGATAGCCTGTGGTCATCGACCGCTTTCAATCTTGGCGAGGTCACATAGAACAGGAGGCAATGTGCATAAATATTGCAGGGTCTGCAAAGGCTCAATTATCGGTTATAGTAGTACTCAAGGTATCGTATGAAGCCTCGGTTGCATGCCCTTCCATGTTGTTTGAAGCTGTAATGTTGGAAACTTTTGCTTTTTCTCGCATTCAATTTCCCAACACGTACCCCTTAAGATCATTGTAAAGTTCTTACATGCNCCGGATGGAGAGTGAATGCGTTTGCGGTGTGTGTGTGTGTGTGTGCCGATGAAGCCTGCTTTGGGTGTCGCTTTCTCGGCGGGCCGGGTTTTAGGAGGACAGCTGGCAAACCACGAGGGCGCTGCATGGTGCTCGCGCGTGCTCACGCATGCATGTGTGTGCGCGCTTGCTCGGTGGTGCCTTAGCCGGCCTAGCTTCTTGCACGTTCCTTGGAGCAGGTGTTTGCACCGACCAGGTGCCAGGTGTGCTTGCGGGTGCATGCGCGTGCGGCTCGCGGCGTTAAGTCTTATTCCCTTTACTTTTCGTGCTGATATACACAGCTATACGCCTGTTTTTCAGTATGTCATTAGTATTCACAGCTTGGAGACTCTGACGAAGGTGCTCTGCATTCAAGGCTGAAGTGATGGCCCAGTCAAGGCCAATGGCGCAAAGCATTTGAACACATCATTTAGACGTAGTCAGAGGGTCCACTTTTTGCATGCACGCTATCTATTATGACTCATTGCATGGTCTTATGACAAAATGGCTTCCATTTTCCAGCTCGCCCCCATGGTTAGTCTATGGTTTTTATTAAGCAATATGTTTAAGTGTTTACTAGTGGTGCATGCTAAGAGACATATATTTGTAGCTCCAGCTCTTTTAACCATTATTATTTGAAATATGTGGTATTTGGCTTATATAAAGGGAGCCCCTGTTCTCATATGTAGAAAGATTGTGTGGTGGACCATATTGTGGTCTTCTGAAGGGTTACGCTTGGATCACGATGGGCATCAATACTTGGAGGAAACGTTCGTCGTTGACATCTGTGGCGCATATTTTAGCATGCTTTATCAGTGTGACAGACTCGATATGGTAACTTCTTGGCTTACTGCAATGTTTTCCGAAGGCTAGCTCCCTCCCAAAAAGAGGGGAGCCGTGTATTGCACTATTCTGATGTGTCACAAGTTATAAGCAATTAGAACTAGGGACATCAATACGCAGGCATCAACGTGATAGCCTGTGGTCATCGACCGCTTTCAATCTTGGCGAGGTCACATAGAACAGGAGGCAATGTGCATAAATATTGCAGGGTCTGCAAAGGCTCAATTATCGGTTATAGTAGTACTCAAGGTATCGTATGAAGCCTCGGTTGCATGCCCTTCCATGTTGTTTGAAGCTGTAATGTTGGAAACTTTTGCTTTTTCTCGCATTCAATTTCCCAACACGTACCCCTTAAGATCATTGTAAAGTTCTTACATGCTTAACATATTCCAAGTTCCAAAATACCTTCTTCGAGAACCTTCGAGTGTAGCTTTTGTGAACTGGTATACATTCGAGTGGTAGGAAACAGTAACAGGAACAGTGACGACGCGTGCAGCTTCGAGCGACGCGTGCAACTTTGAGCGACGCAGTTCCGCAGAGTTTGCCGTACAGATTGTCTTGCAGAGACCCTCAAATGCACTCAAATTAACCCAAAACCAAATGGCCTCAAAGGGCGCACAACGTGTCGGGCAGTGCGCTGCGGCCCGCTTGCATCGCCAAGTATTGGGCCAGTCAGAGCCAGTCAGGGACCAGTCCTGAGAAGGGGCTCCAGGTCAACCGTTCCTGCACTGCCAGTCCCAATTTCGAGCTGCCTTATTAATTGCACGGCTTTTTCTGGAGCTCTAGTACCTGCGCAGGTGATGAGACCTTGCTGAGGGGAGTCAGGGCTCCATGAAGTTCCTATATCTGATTAAGGGCGCCCATTACGCAGCAACAACCATTGTCCTCTTTGCGTTTCGATGAGCCCCTAGTACTGCGACTCTATTGCTGGTGCGTCATGATGAAAGCATCTGCTTGTACCAAATTTCTTGAGGCACTCGGCGTGTCTTAGATAAGATGATGGGCAGCGACCAGCACTTGTCAGTCCTTACGCGGGGCGTTGGACTTGCGGCTCCTTCTCCCTATAATAGGGCTCTTGCAGAGATTCCTCGGGCTTCCAATGGGGTAGGCAATTTGGGCTACATGCCAGACAGTCGGGAGGCTCACAGACAGCACCAGCCACTTTACCAGCAACAGCATCAGCAGCAGCACTATTTTCCGGAGACATGGCAACGGGATCCTATCCAGAAGGAAGATTTAAGTAAACCTGCAGGGTTTCATCAGCCTGGCCATGATTGGTCCGGGTCCTGGTCTCCTTATTCCCAAGGTGGAGGTGCTTACAGTCATGAGGCTCAAGGTGAGGCTGAATGGAGAGGGGGAGGGGGTGTCACGGGCTTTTCAAACCGACAAGAAGCGAGCATCGGGGAGAAGGACGAGCTTAGTCCGGGGGTAGACGATGACTTGCACGAAACTCTCCAGCTATGGCAGACGCTTCAGAACCGAACATCCGCCGGGTCAGAGGCACATGATGAGGACTATCTCAATGAAACGTCTCTGGATGCAGCATATGGCAGAGGGATTGGATCTGCAGTTGGGGATGGAGCTGACGAGAGGATGAGAAACAAGCCGGTAGCACAGCCACCAGAAACATCTAAGGCAATCTTTTCCAACCATGAGTCACCACCTTCGCAATCAGGCCCTTCACATTCAGGAAGACACCCCGAAGCAGTCTCTGGTCAAACTCAGTTGAGTCCACCACCTTCGACAGGCGGTCAAAGCTTTGTTGACCCCGTTGGCCCCAAGCCTTCCACAGGTCAAATTCCATATGCTTCCCTTCTTGCTGACAAAACCCTTCTTCACCTGGGCCCTGCTCCCTCTGACCCCCTGGCTTTCCCAAGTAACATGAGTAACACAAGTAGGAGCTGGGATGTACATAACATAACGCCAGCTAGAACATTCTATGCCCCCAGGCTTCATTCCCCTGAGCCTGCATCCCATACAGACGAGCCACATGCATCTATAGCAGAACCTCATAGGGAGCCGAAGAATCCGATGGATCCGACGGAGCCAAAGACGTTGAGCCTGAGCACACATCAGCAGCGGAGGAGGGCCCACCCCCCCCTTCCTCCTTCTCCTGCTGCAACTGCAGTTGTAGATCTTACCGAGACCGACAGCGACGACGACGATGGCCAGCAGCCATTGCCTGGCCATGAGTATTGGGGGGGAGGGGCTGCTGTCAACGGGGTCTTCTCAAGGAGTGACCCTGGGAGTACGAGAATTGCGGCTTCAGAGGGTGGGGCCAACTACCTGGGGAAAAGGAAGGGTGTTGACCTCCCATTTCAAAGTGAAGCACCAGGCTCGGGTCAAGGTCAGGGCCAGGGTCAAGGTCAAAGTCAAGGTCAAGGTCAAAGTCTGACCCTGAAGCGACCCTTCAGGCTGCCGCAGAAATTCCAGCCTCCTCGCCCTGTGGGAGCTCTTGGGAGTGGTGGTAGCACACCCCAGGCTCCTCGCTCGTTCGAGGCCGTCGATCCGATGATCCAGCGACAGGGAAGTGGGGACCACGGTCTAGAGCCGCTTGAGAGTGGCGCACACTCCCAGCATCAGCATCCGTATCACATGAAGAAGCATCATCACCACCATCAGCAGCATCAGCATCAGCATCAGCATCAGGAGCAGCAGCAGCAGCATCGCACTAATACTGATCGTCAACATCACCATCATCATCATCATCATCAGCATCATCACCATGGCCATCATCCTTCAGGGAGTTCAGAAGCAGAGCCAGGGTTTGATTCCTTTGGACCCCGCCCTGGCTGGCGCATGCCAGGCTCCAGGGGGGGGGCAGGGGATGCCATGATGTTACACAACGCCAGCTCAGCGCCAGATGCAGAGGCAGCAGCAAACCCCGCAGGAGCAGCAGGGGGGGGCGTGATTTCTTTCTCTAACTCCCCTCAAGCTGCTGCTCAGTACGCCTCAGCGGCAGGGTTCCTGCCTGCAGGGTTTATGCCAGCTTCAGCAGTCCCCCCCCAGGGGCTGCCCATGCCCCCTCCCGGGTTGAGCCTGCCCAAGCTGTCACCCCAGGAGGGCCAGGCCCTCCAGGGAGTCATGCAGGTGGGACTACTAATGCGGCATGTCACCATCATCGCGCACATCTCAGGCTTTGTATCAAGCTTTGTGATGTGCGTGTGATACATGTTCATAAGAGGTGTGATGGTTTGTGACATGTGTCGTGTGCATGTTTGAGTAATGGGAGTCATGCGACGTTTGCTTCTTCATCGCTTCCTTGTTAGGAGAATGGGGCTGAGTGAGGAGGGAGAGGCCGGAGAGCACGTGAGCGTGAGCGCTGGTGGCTTGTGCTGGCCAGGCTCAGCCTGGCAGAGAGACCCTGCCAAGAGCCTCTCGCGCCCTTCAAGCTCCTTGAGCCTCTGCGTGGCCGAGAGATCGCGGCAAGGGCCCTCGAGACCTTCAAGCCCCTCGTGGGCCCTCCAGCCCCTCGAGCATCTGCGTCTCCTGTCGCCTGCCAAGCTGCTTCTTAGCTGCCGTGCGAGCGGCAGACAGACAGGCAGACAGACAGACGGACAGCGCTGGGTCTGTGAGAAATGGCAGCAGCCAGAGGCCCTCAAGCTGCATTCATGTTTGCTCGTCCGCCAAGCTGCTGCTCAGCTGCTGTGAGAGAGAGGGTGGGAGGGAGGGAGGGAGGGAGAGAGGGAGACAGAGATAGAGAGAGAGAGAGTAAGCGAGAAAGAGACAGAGACAGAGACAGAGACACAGTCAGAGACAGACGGTGCAGACAGCGCTGTGGCTGGGGGGAACAGGAGGCAGGAGCCAGATGGCGTCGGATGATGACGTTTGTGGGACCCCCACGAGCATTTTTTTGCACTGGACCTTGTGCATCTCTGAAGCTCGTGTGTGTTCCTATGCTGTTTTGTTCTCTTGTGGTGTAGGGCTACCTGGCGGGCGCCAGCAGGGACGAGCTCGAGGTGGCGGAGGGCCTCATGTCTGTGCCCCTCCTGAAGCACCAGGTGAGCCGCCAGGCTGGCAGGCCGCCAGGCTGGCAGGCTGCCGGCTGGCCCCTATCCAGGCGTGGCGTGGCCTAGCCCCCCCTCCTCCACGCGGTGTTCCTGCAATGATTTTTTGCTACTTCATCTGCATGTGCCACGCAGGCGGGCATTTGCAGAAGCCCACGTACGCGTGGGGGCGCGGTGGCGTCGTGCGCGTGCCCCCGCACGCTGGCGGTGCGTGCCTGTGTGCGCGCGCGCTTATGCGCTCCTGGTGCACCTTGGGCAGTGGATGTGAACGTACTCTTGGGAGGCGTCATCTGCCGCCTGTGCCCGACGTCTGATTAGTATTTGGGCCGTTGGATGGGCTTGGGTGCCACCACCAGAAGCTTGCGCTGGCGTGGATGATGAAGCGTGAGGCGTCGCATCCGGCCGGGGGCATCCTCGCTGACGACCAGGTGCGCTGCACCTTGTCACAAGCATGCGCGCGCCGCACACACACACAACACACACACACACACACACACACACACACACACACACACACACATGCGCGCGTATGCTCCTGCATGCATGCGCGCGTGTTCAAGCACACACACCCACACACACGCGCAACACACACACACACACACACACACACACACACGCGCGTGTACACACACACGTACATGTATACACACACGTGCACGCGCGCACACACACATACGTGTACACACACACGTCCCCACACTACGTGCACCCGCGCACACATGCATACACACATGTACACGTGCTCCCGCTTAGACACACACACACACACACACACACACACACACACACACACACACAGACACACACACATTCACACACAGACATATTTGGTCACACACACACCCGCACCAAAAACAGATGTTTGCATTCATATAGGAGTACCGGGGCTGGATTGCGAGGGTCTGCTCAGCTGCACATATTCCCCATCGTTGATCTTGTCACTCATGCGGCGGCGGGTGGGCTTTCTGGGACAAGCTGCGGGTTGGGCGGGCCGGCGGGCGGCAGGGCCTTGGCAAGACCATCTCCACCATCGCCCTCATCCTCAAGGGCGGCGCCCGCTCCGGGCAGGCTCACAGAGCGGTGCCAGCGGTTGCACACATGCCAGGTGGCAGCACGCCGTCCGCCGGCACCGCCATGGTGGATCTTGTTGAGATCCACGACCACGACGATGACGACGAGCAGCAGCAGCAGCAGCAGCAGGGCCGCCAGGGAGAGCGCGCCCCCGCGGGGGCGGCGGGGGGGGGCTTACAGCTGGCAGCGCCGCTGCTGGCCCCCTTAGCCCCGCCCTCTCACGTTGCAAAGCAAAACCCCCGACTAAACCTGGGCCTAAACCCCGACCAAAATCCCATG
Organism: Mesotaenium endlicherianum; assembly: GCA_009602735.1. NCBI lineage: Eukaryota > Viridiplantae > Streptophyta > Zygnematophyceae > Zygnematales > Mesotaeniaceae > Mesotaenium > Mesotaenium endlicherianum. The sequence continues at coordinate 210,632 of WELA01001098.1, forward strand.
CTTAACCCCAGCGTGCCTCAAAGCATGACATCGGGTTGGGCCCCTCTCGCCCACATGCTTCTCCAGGGAGAGGGGCAGAGTCGCGCTCAGGGGGAGGCTCGACGGGGGCAGGAGGGGCGCGCTTGCAGCAGGCTGGAGGAGGCAGCTTCCCTCCTGGACCGTTTCAGGCACGGGTCAGGCTTGGGGGCCCGGCATCAAGAGCAGCAGTACGAGGAGGGCGATATCCTTGCTGGCGGCACCACGCGCAGGCAAACGAACGGGGGCCACCGGCCGCTGTTGCCCGGCTTCCTGACAGGTGGCATGTCCTTGGGGGCTTGTGGCAGTGCCACCTGGCAGGGAGCCTTTGAAGCTCGGTCAGCACCCCCGGGGATGGCTCATGGGACTGAAGCTGAGATTGAGGCTGAGGCTGAGGCTGAGTCAGGGGCAGAAGCTCCCCTCCTTCACTCGTCGCAGTTTGGGTGGGTGGGGATCGACAGGGGAGGCGCTGACGCCCTTGAGACAGACGCGCAGGCTGTGGATGGGTTTTTGAGAGGCCTAGGTGGCGGTCAGGTGGCGCAAGCGGAGGGGAGCGGGAGTGAGAAGGGGGGCGGTGAGATGGCGGAGGGGATTGGCGTTATCGAGAGCATAGAAGGGGGGGACTCGCTAATGGAGGAGCTTCTGTCAGGCTCGCTGCCGGCTAATGCTGGGCTGCGAGCTGGCACCCCTGCCGCCAGCAAGGCTCCCCTCGGCAGGGGCAAGAAGACCGCGGCCGGCAGAGCTGCGAGCGCGGCGGCGGCAGCGCCGGCAGCGAAGCCGCTGCCAGCTGGCGCCGTCTCGAGGCCGGCAGCTGGCACGCTCATCGTGTGCCCCACGAGTGTGCTGCGGCAGTGGGCCCAGGAGCTGCGCGACAAGGTCGCGCCAAGTGTTGGCGTCTCAGTGCTCGTCTACCACGGGCCCGGTCGCACGCGGGACCCCGCCAAGCTGGCGGCCTTTGACGTGGTCCTCACGACGTTCTCAATCGTCAGCATGGAAGTTCCCAAGCAGCCCCTCCCTGAGGAGAAGGAGGAGAGGGAGCGGGAGCGGGAGAGGGAGAGAGAGCGCGAGAGGGAACGGGGAATCCTTGAGAGGGAGGGGGGCATGGGAGCGCGCGGAGAGTATGGCCTGAGCGGGGGGGGTGCTGAGCTGGCGCTGGATGCGTACGCGGGGGGGTGGAGGAAGCATGGTGACCGGGGTGGTGGCGGCTTCGGGGGCAAGAAGGGGGGGGCCGGGGGTGGGGGCAGTGCGGGGAAGGGGAAGGGGAAGGGGAAGGTGAAGGCGCTTGTCGGCGGCGGTGGCGGGCCACGGGACGACGGCGCGCTGCCACCTGGCTCCGGGACCCTGGCACGCGTGGCGTGGTTCCGAGTTGTGCTGGACGAAGCACAGAGCATCAAGAACTGCCGCACTCAGGTGAGTGCAAGCTTTCCTCCGCTCTCTGCTCCTGCCTCTGCCTCTGCCCCGGCCTCTGCCTCTGCACTCAGGTGCGTGCAAATCCTCTTCCGCTATCTGCTGCCGCTGCCACTGCCCCTGCCCCTGCCTCTGCCTCTGCCTCTGCGTCTGCCTCTGCCTCTGTCTCTTTCTCCACCTCTGCCTCCGCCTCTGCGTCTGCCTCTGCCTTTGCGTTAGGTGAGCACTCCCCTGTGATCTTTGCCCCCGCCGCCGCCCCTTACCTGCCTCCGCCTCTTCTGCGGTCCTTGCCTCTGCTCTTGCCTCTGCCCCAACCTCACCGCCGCCGCTGCCTCTGCCTCTCCTTCTGCCTCTAGTGCCCCCTTGGCCTGAGCATGTGGCTTGAGAATCGGATGATCGAGTGCTGACTCACTGACAAACTGATCACTGACTGACCGGCCGGCCGGCTGACTGACCGGCTAACTAAGTATGTTTGTGCTGTCGGGTGCACTCCCGCATGCACCGGGCGCCGTATGCGGCGTCCCGTCAATCTCTTGCTTTTGCTCCTGCTCCCGCACCTCCCCTCGTGCCTCCGTTGGGAGCCCTCGTGCTGACCTGTGGGTAGTTGTGGCTGCGCTGTGCTATGATGCGCTGTGCTATGCTGCGCTGAGCTGTGGCTTTGTATGGCGCTGTCACTTTGGTCTTCTTACGGTGCTCGCTGCTGCTCTCCTCCGCTGCTGCACTCCTCCGCTGTGTCCCCCCCCCCCCCTACCGTGCCAGGTGGCGCGCGCGTGCTGGGGCCTGCGCGCGAAGAAGCGGTGGTGCCTGTCGGGCACGCCCATTCAGAACTCCATCGACGACCTGTACAGCTATTTCCGCTTCCTGCGCTACTCGCCGTTCGACGAGTTCCGCGCGTTCCGCGTGCAGGTCAAGGACCCCATCCAGCGCAACCCTGGCGCGGGCTTCAAGCGGCTGCAGGCCATCCTGCAGGCCGTCATGATGCGCCGCACCAAGGGTACGTCACGCCCGATTGTGACGCGCCACCACCGCTGCACACGCTCTTGCATGCTACCACGCACGCACGCATGCACGCGCTCCTGCTCGCTCGCTCGCTCGCTCTTGTGCACGCACGCTCGCTTGCTCACACGCAGGCACGCACGGTTGCTTGCTCGCCTGCTCGCTCGCAAGCCTTGGACACGCGCACGCACGTATTCACGCACGCATGCACGCATGTGCCATTGCACACACCACTGCTTTTCAGACACGCACTTAGCATGTGTGCGCTGACATCGCATATACGCACCATCATTGCAGTGCATCTATTTGGGGGGGGATTGGGAGCTAGCTGCGTGGATGTGGGACACCAACGTATGCATGTACTCTGGGGCGGGAAGATGTATATTTTATATTCTAAAGGCTGTTTTGGGCGTGCGCTCACGCCGCGCTAGTGCCGCTCTCTTGCCAGTCTAGCCTTAACCTCTGTGCCAAAGAGGGACGGCGTTTTTTATCAAAGCAGCAGCAGTCTTGCTTGCTCCATCCAACTCTGGGGGCGCACTTGGTGCGCACGAGCGTGCATGCGTGTGCGCGAGCGCGGGCGTGTGTCAGTGTGTGTGTGTGCAATGGTGGGTGCGTAGCGTGAGTGTGAGCGCATGTGTGTATGTGTGTGTGTCCTCATGTGCGCATGCGCAAGCGCCCGCCTGCGTGCGTGCTCATGCGTCTCTCTGCTCATTCGTGCGTGAGCGTGTGCGTAAATGTGCGCGTGTGCGTGCGCGCTCTTGCGCTTGTGCTCATGCGTGCGTGCCTCTGTGCCTAAGCATGCATGCGTGCGTGAGCATGTGTGCGCACAGCCTCCAAGATCGACGGCAAGCCCATTGTGGACCTGCCCGAGCGCATCGTGGAGCTCCAGGTGGCGGAGTTCAGCGAGGAGGAGCGCGCCTTCTACTCGTCCCTCGAGGCCGCCTCCAAGAAGCAGTTCCAGGTTCGCCCCTCAAGTCTTAATCCCTAGACCGTAAAAGCACCGGCCTTAAACCCTATTCATGAAAGCCCACGTTCATACTTGAAAGCCCGTACTTGAAACCCTAGACCACGTTTTTGACCTAAGCGACTGCGCGCGCCTCTGGCTCTCTGACCTGAGTGGCAAGTCCGCTTCTCTCCCTGTGTCTCCTACTCGAGGTCACTCGAGGGTGAGATTGCATCTCTGCAAAAACCCGCCTGCAAGAAGCAGTTCCAGGTCCAGTTCAAGCACTGACATTAACCCCCGACCCTTGATCCTCTGGCACAAGGGCGCGCGCGGCAGAAACTGTGGAAAATCATGGGTAATGTGCTAACTATGCCAACTATTGAAAGCAAGTAGTATATATCCACGTCTGTATATGCATGTATAGATGCATATATATAGGACTGTGTATGTACACACATACATTTACATATGTATGTCTATGTATATGTGTACATATCTACACATATATATGTACATATATGTATGTAGATACGTATGTATATTTATGTACATATGTGTATATATGTATATATTGTGGAATAGCCTACTTGGCTTCGACCGTGAGCCCCAACAAGCCTTTCCGGTGCACGGCATTCCGTGTGTGTGTGTGTTGCGCGCGTGCGCACGTGGGCGCAGACGTACGCGGCAGCGGGCACGCTGCAGAGCAACTACGTGAACATCCTCTACATGCTGCTGCGCCTGAGGCAGGCGTGCAACCACCCCCACCTGGTCAAGGACAAGGAGGGGGAGGGCGGCGCCGCCGCCACCGAGCACGCGGCTGAGCTGGCGGCCATGGAGGCCGCGCGGGGGCTGCCACGTGTCAAGGCGACGCAGCTCCTGGCCGTCGTGGAGGGCCACTCTGCCATGTGTCCCCTGTGCATGGTGAGGGGGGCTGTTTGCTCTCCTGGGGATGGGTTGGAGCTGCCTTCAACTCTCTTGTTTTCTCTCTCTCTCTCTGTATCGCTTTATAAGTGTCCCTCTGTCTTTCTCTTTTACGTCTCCCCCTCCTCCCTCTCTTGGTCTCTCTCCCTTCTGTCATTGTTCTTGTCCCTCTCTCCACACCTCTCCCTCTGTCTCCCCCTCTCCCTCATTCTCTTCGTCCCTTCCTCTCTCTTTGTCCATGCTCTCTCCCTCTATTGTTTTTTCCTGCCTCTGCCTCTCATTGTCCCCCTCTCCCTGCCTCCCTCTGTCCCTCTGTCCGTGTTTGGGAGCCCCTCCACTCCAGGGTGCCTCCATTGCTGCAACTTTGACTACGCCTTTGGCAAGGCCAGCCGGCTGACGTGGGCAAGTGGAGGCTATGTTCTAATTCTTGAAAAACGAATCGAGGAAGGGTAGATGGGTTTCACTCGTGAACTTCTGTGCAGAAACATCAGTCAGGCGTGTCTTTGTCATGCCTCTCTGCCGGGGCTCCTCTCGGGAGTTGGTGAGAGAGACTGGCCCTGCAGACATCAGCCACTTTCACCATCAATCCGCTTCTTTCATGGATCTGCCACCCACCTGCTTGTCCACTGACAAATTCTATGTTTCCCACTCTCCTCTCCGGTCTATCATGCGCCCTCCCCCAGGACGCCCCCGAGGACGCCGCTGTGAGCGCGTGCCGACACGTGTTCTGCCGCCAGTGCATCGCGGAACAGCTAGCGCTCTCCGACTCGGGCTCCTCCCCCTGCCCCATGTGCAAGACGCCTCTCACCGCCGCCCAAGTCTACAGCGCCTCTGCCCTGCGCGCCTGCCAGGCGCAAATCCTGACCCTAGCAACCCACCAGCCAGCCCTGCCCCTTGCCCAGCCCCCCCACGCCCAAACCCTAATTTCCGACGGCGGCGGCGGCGGCCAGCTGGCGTATGACGCCTTTGGCAACCCCTTGGGAGGAGTGGGAGGAACTCTTCCCGGCGCGCACGAGCCTTACTGGCACGAGAGGGGAGGAGCGCGTGTGGGGGACTCGAGGCACGGCTATGGGGCGGGGGGTACTGCGCCCGAGTTAGGGTTCGGGTTTGGGCCAGAGGCGGGGCCAGGAGCAGGAGCAGGAGCAGGAGCAGGAGCAGGAGCCGGAGAGTCAGGATTAGGATTAGGGTTAGGATTAGGGCTGGCAGCAAGGTCAGACGCAGTGCCGGGCTTTGGGCCAGGGTTTGAGTTAGGGGTTGAAAGCGGCAGCAGTGGCGGAAGCAACAAGAGGGCGGGGAAGGAGAAGTGTAGGAGCACAGGGGCGAGAGTTCCCACCTCAGGGCTGCAGAAGCAGGCGGCGTCGGCTGCAGTGGCGGCAAAGAAGAGGAAGGAGGGGCTGCCACTTGGCGCGCTGTCGTCGTCCAAGATCGGCGCAATGATGGAGATGCTGCAGAGGCTCCCCAGGGTGCGCGCGGTGGTGCAGGGCGGCAGGGTGGTGCGCGTCCTGCCCGGCACGCTCGATGAAGGTGGAGACGCCAACGGCGACGGCGGCGGCAACCACCACCATTACCACCACAGCGGGGGGGACGAGAAGAGTGCTCTGGTGGCGCCACCTGGTGCTGCCGACGCCTCTGGCATGGCTGTCGGTTCTGGCGCTGCCTCTTGCAATGGGGCAGCTTTTGGCGCGGGTGCTTTTGCGGCTGAAAATGGCGCCTTGGGGGGGGTGGAGGCTTGGCAGTGCGCGGTCAAGAAGGAGGAGCGGGAGGGAGAGGGCAGGGAGGATGGGGAGGCAGGTTCCGCCGCTGCTATGGCAGGTGCTGTAGCTGGCAGCGCCAGGTGGCAGAACGCCGCTGGCCAGTCCGAGGCCGGCGGCACCGCGCCCGTCCGAGCTGCCGGCCGCACCCCCAAGAAGGAGGCCACGCCATCTGGCGCCTCCGCCGGCCCCCCCGGCCCCGGCTCCCGAAGGGGGACCCCTGCCGCGCTGCCAGGTGGCATGCGGCTGAAGGAGGAGGCTGTGGTGGTGACGACGGAGAAGGCGATAGTGTTCTCGCAGTGGACTGGCATGCTGGACCTTCTGGAAGAGCCCCTGCGGAGGGCCGGCCTCCAGTTCCGGCGGCTGGACGGCACCATGGCCGTGCACGCGCGCGACGCGGCAGTCTCCGACTTCAACACCCGCCCCGAGGTGCGCACTCGCGGTCGTCTGTCTGGCTTTGCCACTCGCCGGCGCCACGGCGGCCCGCCGCTTGCTGCTTGTTGCTTGTGCTTGAACGTGTGCATGTGAGGGGGAGGTTTGTGGTTGTGCGTGTGTGTTTTTTTGCGTTGTGTGTGTGTGTGTGTGTGTGTGTGTGTGTGTGTGTGTGTGTGTGTGTGTCTCTATGTGTGTGCACGTGTGTGTACGTGTGTGTTGGAGCATGGTGGTATCATTGTAACCTTTTTTTTCAAGGAAGGGGGGGGGGAGGGGGGGG
>WELA01001098.1:283948-295994 GCA_009602735.1 Mesotaenium endlicherianum
CCCTCCCCCCCATGCATAAAGAACGACAGGCTGCACAGACATTGTTGACCATATTTTTTCTTGAATTGAAAAAAAATTGGCCTCTGATGTACTATCGCTTATGACTGGCAAGGGCCACGGTAAGAACTCTTCAGGGCCACTGCCTGGAGCTCTGTTGTCGGTATCGCGCAATCGAATGCCAGATGGCAGAGAATGAGAGGAGGGGAGGGGAGGGGGTAGGGTTTGGGGACTTCGGGCCTGGTGCTCTACCTGGAGAGCGACACCTGGCGGATGCTCCTTGGCTGCGCGCTGCACCACTCTCCGCATTTCCTCCGCCTGACATCCGCCCACTCCTCCAAAACACACACACACACGCACACACGCACGAACACGCACGCACGCACACAAACACAGACACACGCGCGCGCGCACACAGGCATATGCACACACACACGCGCACATACCACCCCCTCATTTCCGCTTTGTGAGAGACGAGACGCATCAAGAAGCTTAATCCAATGCAGACTGAGACTCCTGCGAGGCGGAAAATGGACGACGCCTTTCGTCTACTTGTCATCGTGTCATTCTCTGCCAACGAGGTATGTGAACAAGGGGGGGCGATTGGGGCCGTGAGCTTGTGACACCTAGAGGCGCGTGCCGCCAATCTATGAGAGGGGGCTGACTTCTGCATGAGCTGCTCACCTGCTCATCTGCTCACCTGCTCATCTGTTTATCAACTTACGCTGCTTTTCTGCTTATGTCCATTTCTGCGTTTCTGCTTCTCTACTTCTCTGCGTTTCTGCTGTTCTGCATCTCTTTTCTTCTGCCTTTCTGAATAACTGCTTTCCTGCATAAGCTCGATCAACATGTACGACTGTCTACATTTCGAAAGCGTAAGCAAGACGGGCGAGCTGCAACACCCCCCCGCTCCCCCCTCCACCACACCCACGCCCACACCCACACTCAGGCTCACACACACTCATACAAGCATAAGCACCCACCAGCCCAGCCCGGCAGCCACACCCATACCCAAACCCAAACCGAGTCGAACCCAAACCCCGTTGACAGCCACACCCACACCCGCACCCAAGAAGAGAGAAGAGGGCCAGCTCTAGACGCACGCGCACACACAGAGATAAAGAACGAGAGGGGGGGCAAAGCGAGGAGAGCGCGAGAGAGAGAGAGGGAGAGAGGAGGCACCTTGCGGAGAGCGATGTCGTGCGCCAGGTGTTGCGCCCTCCACTCGTCCACCCGCCTGTCCACCTCGTCCACCCTCTCCCGCTCCTGCCACAATAGGAGGCCCGGAATGAAAAAGAAGATTCAAGCAAGTGAGCATGCGGAGTGCCAGGTGCCGATCATGCAGCCAGCCACAAGCCTCGGGCGGAAGTGGAGCTTCTTGCGAAACCCTTGATCTCACCTATGGGGTGCACGTGGCCCCCACATCTATCGATCAAGTAGTAATAAGCAAGCGGTAATCAAGTGGTAGTCAATCAAGCACCAAAAATGAAGGCAACAAAGGGCCAATGCCAAGGCTGGCCGCGCATGGCCCCCCCCGTTATCTCTTCTTCTTCTTTGTGTTTTTCTTTGTGGAGTGAAGAGCGAGTGATCAAATATCATCAAGGCGCCACCTAAGCAATGGGCACGATTCAAACAGCAAACCAGCGCGAATGCTGCAGAAACGAAGGCAACCCACTTATCTCATGTCCTTCGCTCTGCCCCCTTCCCCCTCCCACCTCCCACCTCCCACCCCCTTCCCTCTCTTCCCCTCTCTCTGTCGCCACCTCTTTCTCCCACCCGCTCACCTCATGCAGCGCGCACGCCACCTGGCGCCGCTTCTTCTTGCGCCACCTCCGATTCCGCCGTATCCTGGCCTGACACCTGGCGAGGCGCGCGAGCCCCGCGGCGTCGGCGCCATCACGGTCAAGCAGCGCCGCCCGCAGCGGCTGAGTCAGCGCGTCCAGCTCCATTGCCACCTCAGCCAGGGCCTGCCGGTAGCTTTCTTGCGTCTCTTCCCTCTCCCTCGCATTCGCCGCCTGTCTCGCCTCCCCTCTCTGCCTCTCCTCCTCTGCTCCCAGCCCCTCCCTCTCCTTCCTTTCCTCTCTTCCCCCATCTATCACCCCCCCTCTCGGCCCCCCTGCCCCTGCTGCCCTCGTCTCTTTCTCTCCCCCCCTCTCCCTCCTCTCCCCATCACGGCCCCGCCCCTCACTCCCCTTCCCCCCGCCCTCTTCCCTCTCTTCAAGGACCCTTCCCCCCCTCCTGCTGCCGGGGGGAGGGCGGCTGCTCCCCCCCTCAGAGCTGTCGAGCACGCTTCCTGCAGCGCCTGCGTGCTCTCGTCGGCCGCCAGCTCGCCTGCCGTCGCCAAGTGTCGCGTCGGCGGCGAGGCCAAGACTCGCGCACTCCGCCGCCCTGCGTTAGGTGCAGCCGGCCACGTCCGCACGGAGAGCGGTGTGAGGTAGTGAGTATAATGCACCTAATTAGCTGTGATCCTTGCACACACACAACCTATGTTACAAGATTCCTCCCGCACACAGACATCTCAATTGGTGATAAAATTGTTTCCACCCCCTCTATACTAGTGCTTATCCATCGTACACATTCCACACGGCAACAAGGTGCCGGTGGGTGTCACTGGTACTGGTAACATCAAAACGAGTTGCGTGCCGTTGCACATTGGCGCACATCCCAACCCTAAACCCTCAAGCCTGAACCCCTAACCCTTAAAAAATCCCAAATCCCAACCCCGCAGCCCTATTTCATAACCCTAAACCCTATACGAGCCCCTGCACGTAACCGGTCACGCATTCCCCCTACCCCACGCCAAGCCTTAAACCCGAAGGCCTTCCCCTCTCGTGTGTGTTAGGTGTGCACGCCCCGCGACACGCTTGCGTAGCAATCGCACGCCCAGAAAGCTCATGCCGGGATGCCAACAAAGGAGGCCTTCTTTGCCGACTGTTGACCATCGGAAGTTGATTAGAGTCAAGCCCAGCGCGAAAGCATACCCTATATCATCTTCTGCGTTAAGCGCTAAGTCCTCCTTGACTTAAAATGCGACCTGTATGCCACATTAGTGCTACGTATATGCTACATCATTGCTATACATATGCTACATCAGCGCTATATATTTGCTACTTTAATACCACCCTACATCCATCCCTACGTTATGGCTCTTAGACTATTCCCGGGCCAACCTCGAGGATATCTTAAAACTTAATACAAGACCCCTATGCTGATTCGTAGGCCTTGCTTAAACCATAAGCCCCGTGCAGGGCCCCTCGCTTGAACCCTTGCTAAGCGGAAACAACACAGGGGCAGACAAGGCCAAGGGGGCATAGGTAGACAGCTGCAGGCTCAGGCCGGCCCCGCCGCCCACGGCTCTTAAAACGCCCGCCCAATCCCGCCCACATAAATGCCGCCCGAGAGAGAGTGAGAGAGAGAGAGAGGGAGGGGGAGAGAGGTAGGGGGAGAGGGAGAGAGGAAGAGGGAGTGAGTTGAAAACTCGGCGGGCTCAGAACGTAGGGAGGGCTAGGGTTTGGGGCCCGGAGGCTTGGGCTCGGGGTTTGGGGTGTATTAGTAAGGGGCTTGTGGCTGAAGGTTTAGGTCTAAACGTTGCGAGCTCAGGGATTGAGGGCTGGAGGTGTTCAAAGCCCTCACTTAGCAAGAGGTGGGGGGCTTTGGCGATTGCTCAGGGGTGCGGGGCCTTGTCGAGGGTTCAAAGTTGGGCTACGGCTCAACGGCGTGTAGTTTCCTATTCTTGCCTATGAAAACAAAATGGGGGGTGCGCTACTGGCGAGCGCGAGCGCGAGCGCGACCACGCGCACGTAACGTCACCTGCACCCCTTTACTAAATTGCAAATGCCTCACAAAGTAACCAACCAAATGACGTGATTTTGGTTGCACTGGAGTCCCCATCAGGAACTCGAAAACCATCGCTTCCCCCCCTCTCTCTCCTCCCCTCCCCCTTACCCCCCCGCCCCCCCGCACCTGCTCCCTCCTGAGGACCACGCCCCTGTAAAGCAAGCGTTGCCCCAAGAAAAAAACTGGCGCTTCCAAGCCCCGACCGCGATCGCTTGCTCGCCTTAGAGCCCGAACCAGATATCCCAAAATGAAACAAAATCCAGTAAAAACTCTACAATTGAAGATCCCTGAACCCACAGCTGGCGCATGGAAGTTTGCTCAGCGCACAGCTGGCGCCTTTTCTCGCCGCGTGGCGTAGCGGGCACGTTTGCCCAAAGTCCTTCGCTTGGTGCACCGCTGGCGCACCTGCTTGGAGCACAGCTGGCCTGACCCCTGAAGCTCTAGTAATATATGCATATGAGATTGATAGGCAAGTCCTGGGGGTGCTTGAAGCAGTACCAGCAGCAGCAGGAGCGGCAGCAGCAGCAGCAGGAGGAGGAGCAGCAGGAGCAGCAGGAGCAGGAGGAGCAGGGGGAACAGCCCAGCAGGAGGCGAATGCGTTTCAGTCGCTCCATTTGCTCTCCTGTCTGGAGGCTATCACGTCAAGGTCCAGGGGGTGGAAGAAGAAGAAGAAGGCAAGGGAGAGCCTGGGTTGCGCAATCGCATGCGGGCATGGCGTGTAACACGCAACAAGGAACACAATAACGAGTTTGCGTCTGACTGCAAAGGGGTGTGAACTTGCATGCACTTGCACGACACTTGGCCAAGCAAATGCCACCTGGCAGGCAGGCAGAGAGAGAGAGAGAGAGACAGGGAGGTTGTAAAGGGAGGATACGTGGCAAGGGGCGGGAGGAGGGGACACCTACAGGGCCTTAAGCATCGCCACCTGTCGCACCGCTCTCGCAATCCTCCTCCTCAGGTTCTCGGACTCCCACACCCCACCCTCCTCCTCCTCCTCGTCCCCCTCCCCCTTAAACCCTGCCCCCTGGCACCTCCCGCCAAACCCCTCGCCGAGCCCTAACCCTGCCCCCGGCGTCGCCTGTGCCCCCTGTACCCCAAACCCTGGACTAGCTTCAGCCCCTAATACCATTCCTCCTAACCCTGAACACCACGACAAGCTTCCAGGCTGGGGGGGGGGGAGGCGGCTGCTGCTGCTGCTGATGCTGCTGGTACTGTTCCCGCTGCTGCTGAAATTAGGATTAGGGTTAGGGTAAGGGTTAGGAGGAGGGGGGGCAGCCTGTGCCTCCTGCTCCAGAACTCTCACGAGCTCCATCAGCCGTGGATCTTCGATCTCACGGTGGCCCTCTGCTTCTGCCAGCTGGCTCCTCCTTCCGGCGTCATGCCTGCCCTTGGATCGGCCGATCGGCGACAGTGGCAGCGGCGATGACAGGGCAAAGGCGGGGGGGATGGGCGGGGAGTCAAACACGTTGCCGCGTGTCCTCTGCCCGCGCCTTGCTGCGGGCGGCGCAAGCGGCGCGGACAGCGGATTCCTTTCCGTTGGGATCCGGGCAAGGGCAGGAAATTCTGAGCTCTGATTGGCTCCTGGGCTGGCCAGCAGGCCATGGTGCGACACCTGGCGGTTAGGGAGGGGCTGGGGAGGGTGGAGAAGTCCTGTGCTTGGAGGGAGTGGGGCGGGGAGAGGGTTTAAAGAGGGAGTGGACTGCGCTGGGAAAGGGGGGGGTGCACTACGCAGAGGTGCTTGAGGGGGGGGATAAGCGTGCCCTTGCTGAGGAGGGGGTTGATTCTGACTTTGACTCTGGCGTGGACCGTGAAGTTGACCAGGACCCCCTTGCTGACTAGGCGAGCCACGGCCTACTGCTCTTTGAGGGCCTTTCCAAGCAGTATGCTGTGTCACGTGAAGACCACTCTGAGCTGGCAGATTGTGAGTGGGTTGGGCTGGCAACCACTGCGGCTGGGTGCCAGGTGGCGGTTGGGCGCCAGGTTGCATATTTTGAGCCTGGTGGGTATGATAAGGCATCTGCTGCCCAGGCGGTCCCATGTGCTGATGTGGCAGTTCCTGACCTGCATAGCTCCCCTGGCCCTGCTTCCCCTGATAGTGGCCAGGCTGGGGCAGAGGATAAGCTGCATGCTGAGGTGGCGTACTCTGATAGGCTGAGTGAGGAGCTGGGAAGGGATAATTAGAGACAGGTTGCTGTTGCATGGGTCCAGGGGGTCGGCCAAGGAAATGGCCAGGGTGTGGAGGGTGGAGTTGACCCTGACTTTGACCCAGATTTTGACCCCGACCTTGATGCTGGCTGGAGATTGGCTGGCCATAGAGCTGAGTCCCTGATATGTTTTGATTCATGCTGTGTTGGCTGAGGTAAGCCTCAGATTTCCGTTGTATGCTTACAACCACTTACAACACGTACCAACACGTACCAATTTTTGCGCTGGTATAGGGAGCGGTGAGGAAAGCATTACGGAATGACAAGAATTTGGCTGCGAGACCATTTGGCAGGCGAATTTGCTTTGGACAGCTTCAAACGTCCGTGAGTGCGTCGCAATCTGGATCCTTGAGCTGCGGAGATAATTACGTACATGCATACTACGCGTGACTTGGGCCGGGGAATTCTCATAAGCTCGATCAGGAAGTCGTGCGAAGTGTTTCAGCAGGCTTTACTGCTGCAGTGCAGCTTCAATTAGGAGTGACTTTTAACTCGTGAGCCTTAGTGCCACTTCAAGTTTTTCAATCCAAATTAAATCGGATACGTTTGGCCACTGTAAACTGGCCCCACTGCCACTTTAGTGCTATTTCGTAACATGCACCTTAATGTGTACCATGAGTACGGTTCTGGAATCAAGGGAGTCTCTGCGGTGCCTCTGTGGCAGCTCTGTGGTGCTACCGTACGAAATGTGTTCCTGCTTTTGCTCGCTTCTGCTAGCTTTTGTGCAGCTCCGTCCGAGCTGGATCATATCATATCAAATATATATACATATATACACTGTAGAACCAATATTTTTAAACAGCATACGCCTGAGCTAGTGGTACGTATTATTCGCGCACACTCAAGCCTCAAACCGTGGTGTATATACAACAAAGGCCCACCACTACGAAAAATTGCAATTCAAGCGGTGGTACGCAAAAGTGAGTCATGAAATTTCGGAACCTAGCGAAAACAGTGGTACGCAAAAACATCCCAATTATCTCCAGAACCGCCAGAAACCTGCAGGACGGATGCATGCATGACGTCAAGGCAGACTGCAGACGGGTTACCGCGCGCGCCGACGCCCAATCGATAATGACGCACGAGGACACATGCAGTTTGCAACCTTTCGCGAGCCTTGGCGTGTTGACCTGGGAAAGCAAGATTGTAAGCTAGTGGGCACTGAAGGCAGTGAGCACTAGTACACGGGCAAGAGACATAAGATAGCCTATGATTCCTTAGCACAGCCTCGTCTGCCTTCATGAACATTTTTAATGCACTTGATGGGTGATTCAAAAGCACCACAAATTGCAAGTTATTCCCGGAAGTAAGGTGGCGCCCACTTTTTTCCGCTGCGTTTCGCTTGGTGCTAGAAGGCCTGGATGCGCAGATGACGAGCTCTCAATTTGTGATACCCTCTCTCGTACACCTCTGCCTTGAAGCAGCCCCTCGGAGCGACACATGGCGTCTCCAGAGAAGGACCCTAGAACGACTTCCGGGGCCGCTCGCGAAGGCATTCTTCGACAAGCTTTTGGCGGGCAGACAAATGACAGCTCCTCTACTTGAGTAATTTCTTATCTTAAGGAATTACTACGGGTGATACGCGTTTAAGAATCTTGAGGGCGTCACTCTGCCTCCTATCCCTGCTTGTCTATGCCTTGATCTCTGAAGGAAATTTCAGATTAATAACAGTTAGATGAATTGACTGGTAACTCTAAAAACCGCGACAACTGCATGTATGCATACAGGGAATGGGGGTTTGACGAAGATGATGTCAGACATGCAGCATGCTGCTAGGACCAGACCAGCATTGTTCATATACACATATATATATATATATATATATATATCAGTTGGCCCTATCTATTTGTACGTGAAAGGAGCTGTACGTGTGTAACACGTACGTGTATGAGGATGGTTGTATAAAACATAAACAAAAACAAAAATGGTTGTATTAGAAATACTTTGCTACTCAATTGTCCACGGCCTTGTCTAGAACTCTAAAGACTTCAGGGTTTATGGGAGTAGTAGGTTTTCAGGCAGTGGCCACGTCCTGCCGGCGGAAAGCAGCGCTGCGTCAGCCCCTCTCTGTCCCCACTCGTTGGCTTGCTGGCTTACTGGCTTGCCTGCTGCTGGCCTCGCTGCATTGCTGGAACTTCCCTATCCCACCGCTGTACTCGAACCCTAAACCCCCTCCCACCGCTGTTCTCAAACCCTAAACTTCACACCCAAAATTCTAGACCTCAAGGACCTCCAATTGTAACCTTTCTACACCACATGGCCCCAACCTCAGCAGAAACCTGAGCTGCCTGAGCTGAGGCCAGGCGGGAGCAAAGGAGTGGGTGGCATACAGTCAGACCGTGTGGTGTAGTTTGGGTTTAGGGTTGGTGTCTGGCGTGGCGTGGCGCGTGGCGCCTTGTTTCAAAGCCCGCATTCGCGCGATGAAGTTGGGTGAGAGGAGAGGCGAGAGAGGGAGCAAGAGGCGCAAATCTCGTCGTTGCCGGGCACGTGCGCGGGCAACCCCCGGTCTTGCATTCGAGGGTGTCTTGGCTTTCTAGGGTTTCTTGGGCATAGGGTCTAGGCCCTAGGGTAGGACCTGGGGTTAGGGCTCTAGGGTCTGCCACTAGGCCTTATGTGTTATGGAGACTGGAATAATTGTTTTCAGCACGCCAGGTGCCCCAGCGCATGCGCTCCGCTCACGAGAGAGAAACGCACGCCGCCACCATGGACGTTGTCTGCCCGTCTTTCTGTCTGTGGCTCGCCAATAGTTTCTTCCTGCTTTGCGTTCATCAGCTGGCTCGCTGCTGACTCAGCGGGGCGGACGTCATCGCAGGGCCGCGGCTGGGTCGCTGCTGAGTGGTCGCTGAGTCAGCGGGGCTGAGGTGGCTGCCAAGTCAGCAGGGCTGAGAATGCTGCTAAGTCACTGCTGACTCGCTGCTGACATGCATTCCAAGTATGTGAGCGGCTGAAAACGTGGAGACCTTTGGAAAATCGCTGACCAACCGGGGGCCTTGCCGCTGACACCTGGCAGGTTGTTCCAGCGATGCGTGGAGGACGTGGATCTGATCGGCTATCCAGGGGTCGACAACACGTGGCTCGCCTATCTGGGTGGCTTCCAGTACCTGCGGTCCCTTCACCTTGACGGCATCCGCAGCGTGACAGATGGCGCCATCTGGTACCTCGCCGGTAAGCCCTCTCAGCCCTGCTGGCTGCTGCTGGCCACCTGCATAGCTCTCAGGTCACCCTGGTCAACAGGTCAGCTGGTCAACCTTCAGGAGTCAGCCGGTCAACTCTCAGGAGTCAGCCGGTCAACCTTCAGAAGCCAGCCGGCCAGCTGGGTTGCTCTCGACGAATCAGGTCCGGCAGACGGTGGGCCCTCGGTGTGTGCTCGAAGGCTGAGAGCAGAAGCCCGTGAAATTTGTCCCACACCAACCCCAATCCCAACCCCAAAATCCCCCCCCAGCAGTTGGCAGTGGTCAACAAAGATCAGCAGGGTCAATGGGTGGCAACGAAGGTCAATTAGCTCAGCAAGCTGTCTGAACCCCACAGCAGAGTTCTGGAGCGCCTCTCGTCTAGAGCGACTCTGAGGGGCCAGGATAAGGGTCAAGGTCAGCTTAGGATTAGGATTAGGATAGGGTTAGGATTAGGGTTTATGAACCGCCGAGGGGGCTGGCATTAAGGTTTTGGATTACTTCGGCAGCTGTCAGGGCTCGAGGAGCACGTGCTGGAGGATATGGGAGGTTTTGAAATTCTGGTTTAAGAAAGTAGCTGCGGGCTTGGTGAAGTCCACGCATTATTTCAAATTTCGAATTTTGGATTTCCGGTATGGGTTTTCTGGGTTTTTTTTTTTCTTGGGGGGTGAAGGATGGGAGCTTTATTTTGGACAAATTAGGGTATTGCGCACGTCTGCGGCATTTGCATCGCCTCAGGCGGGGGGAGTGCGCTGGGACCTGGGGCTTCAGGCCGAGGGCGTTTGATGTTCTCACAAATTAGGGTTCTGGAGTGGGCCGTCTGTGTGAGCAGCCCACATCCGCACCCTCTTCATGATTCGGTACATGGTATTTTCTTTTGATTTCTTGTGTGACGTGCCGTTATACGTGGCAGGCATACAGGGCATGGAGGTCCTGAGCCTCAACAGGTGCGCGCGCGTGACAGATGGCGCCATCTCCCACATCCTGTCGCTGTCGAGTCTGCAGGAGCTGCAGCTCTCCGAGACAGGCGTCGGGCCCCGGGGGGCCGGGCGGCTCGGGGAGTTGACCGCGTTGACCCGGCTTGACCTCGGCGGAATAGGCGTGACAGACACCACCTTCTGCGAGCTGCTCGTACCCGCTGCGCCCCCCCGTCCTCCTCCTCCTCCCTTTCCTCCTCCACCTCCTCCATCCTCTTCCTCCTCCACCTCTTGCCCTCCTCCTCCTCCTGTTCCTCTTGCTGCCCCTCTCTTTGCTCCTCCTCTTCCTCTACCTCCTCTTTCTCCTTCTTCTCCTCGTGCTGCTGCTGCTGCTGCTGCTGCTGCTGCATGCTTTCGCTGCACCACCACACATGTGGGACACACTTGTGACATTGAGTCATGGCGTCCAGATTCAGGGTTTCAGAGCGTCTGATGTTGGGTTCGCATAAGATTGAGGGATTGAGAGTTGGGGTGTGGGGCGCAGCGCCTATTTTCAGGGGCAACGATATGGGCCGTTTGTGTTTTTACTTTTTCAATTGATGCGATGTTGCCAGCTGGCACTGAGGTACGGGAGTGTGTTGGTGCCTGCCAGGTGTCCTCCTCCTAGCTGGCAGCCTGGTCATGCGACGGCCCGGCCCCCCACTTGCAGGCGGAGGTTCCATTCCAGATAGAGCAACACTTGCAACTTGCAGAATATTGGGATACTTTATTCAATTATTTAATCGTTTATTTATCTACTTACTTACTTATTTTTATTAATGAATGCAATATAAATATGTAGAAAAGTATCAAGAAGTGTGTGATATATTCCTCACTACATGTCTTCACACGACGACGAGGAGCGCTGACGGTTTGCGCGCTCGTGATTTTTCTCGCGCTGATGGCTTTCGGCTCTCTCACTCTTTCTGCTCTTCTGTGCTCTCTTTCTCTCTCTCTTCCTCTTCCTTGCACGTGCAGGAGCTGTCAAACCTGCGCCACCTGGACATCTGGGGAAGCGCGGTGACGGACGACAGCGCCGCCCACCTTCCCGCCCACTTCCCCGGCCTGAAAACGCTTAATCTGGCGTGGACACCTGTCACCCGCGTGCCCCCCCTGAGCTCCCTGCAGCGCCTCAACCTGGCCAGCTGTCACGTTACGTCGCTCTTTGAGGGCTGGCCCAATTCTGGCTCCCCCGTCGGAGCCGCCGTCGCCCGGGCAATCTCCTCTGCCGGCGCTCCGGCCGCCGCCCCCGCCAGCCTGGAGGAGCTCATCCTGGCGGGCGCCTCGCTGGACGACAGCTGGCGAGTGCTGGGCGGCCCCAGAACACGCTCGGTGAGGGTGCTCGACCTGGCGCGGACTAACGCCTCGCTGGCGTGCCTACGTGGCATGACCTCGTTGGAGGAGCTCGACGTCAGCAGCACCCCGATTGACGACGCCAGCCTTTTTGCAGTTGCTGAGGTCAGCGCCGTAACCCTCTCGCAAATGCTGATGTCAGCACCCGAACTCTTGCAGTCGCTCAGGCCAGTGGCGCCGCCATTGCTGGTTCAAGCCCGCCCGCCAGCTGGCAGGCAGGCAGGCACGGTTGTTGCGCTCTGTTGGCTGCCTCTGCCCCTGCCACTGCCTCTGCCCCTGCCTCTGCCAAATACTTAGAGCTTGAAGGTTTCGGGTTTCAGATTTACGGTCTGCCTGCTCATAGGGGCTGCTGCTGTGTTTGAGAAATGTCTGGGTGGTACTCTAAGGCTGCCAGGCCTTTGCCATTGAGCTGGCAGCCTTTGCCCCGGTGAGCTGGCAGCTTGTCGGATCAGAAGTGTGCACTTCATGCTACAGCATACTTGAAATTGACACCGCAAGGAGGGGGAACAAAGGAGAGGAAAGGGGGGGG
>WELA01001098.1:327634-338578 GCA_009602735.1 Mesotaenium endlicherianum
TTTTTTTGGGGGGGGGGGGGGCGGTGTAACCAACGCCAGGACAAGAGGAAGGCGGCTGAGAGGGAGCGGGAGAGGGACGGTGGCGGAGGCGCACGCGGCGGCGGCATCGGCGGCGCCGGGCCGTCCCGCCCGTCTGACGCCAAGCGTGTGAGGATGAGCCGCGACTCGCTGGAGGCGCTGGTGTTCAAGCTGTTTGAGTCGCAGCCCCACTGGGGCCTCAAGCAGCTCATTGATGCCACTGAGCAGCCCCAGGTGGGTGTGCCTGCCTTGCCTGCATGCCTTCCTGCTTGCCCGCTTGCCTGCCTGCCTGCCGGCGTGCCTGCCTGCAGCTGCCTGCCTGCCTGCCTGCCTGGCTTCCTGATTGCCTGGCTGCCTGGCCGGCTGCCTGGTTGGGGGCGTTCGTGCACTTGCTCGCTTCCTCGGCCAATTGCCAGGTTGCTCGGCCCCCTCGGCTGCTGGCATGCTCCAGCATTCGGATGCTTTCATCGGCTCTTGACTCCAACCCCCTTGCACCTTCCTTCTCCACCGCCCCCCCTGTGTTCCCCCCCCCCCCTCCGCCCTTCTTCCCCTTTGTCCCTGGCTGAACTCCTGGTGCTGGTGCTGGTGCCATTGCTGGTGCTGGTGCTGGTGCCACACTTGTGCGCTCTTGAAATGACTTGGAGCTGGCGTGGCCGGCCTCGAGGCGTCGCGCTCGCTGTCTCGGCTTTCGAGCGTGTCGTTCGCGCTTTATTTGTGTTCTTGTGCGAGAAGGAGGACGCTATCCACGCTGCTGAAGCGTATGTCGAGGGACCTACCGGGGGGGGACCGCTGCTTTGTGTGCCACGTCGTATCAGTGATATCGAGATTGTTGCTGCAAAGAAAGAGAAGAGCCCTTGGAGAGCCTGGCTGCTGCTGCTCAAGGTCTAAGAGGAGGAGGAGGGAGGGGGGAGGAAGGAGGGGGGAGGACGGAGAAGAAAAAGGGGAAGAGGGAGGTGCGGAAAGGGGAGTGGGAAGGGGGGAAAGGGGGAATTTTGTCGCGGCATTTGCTTGCTGATGTCTGTGGATGTGTGCTGAGAGAGTGGGAGAGTGAGGGAATGGAAGCAGAGGCAGAAGAAGTTGCGCAAGCTTGCGTGAGTTGCACACATGAGGGAATTGTTTCTGATATTTCAGAACCTGCACTGGTGAAGTTTCCCCGTTCTCTGCTTGCCTAACCTGTGCTTTCTTCGGGAAGGCTCACCCCTCTCGTATGCGTGCCTGCGTATGTACATGTGTATGTGACCAAGAGCAGAATTCTGTGCATGTGTGTGTGTGTGTGTGTGTGTGTCGCGCGCGTGCGTGTGCCTGCGAGCGTGCCTGTCAGCTTTGAAAACCATCTTAGTAGACATCACCTCATGAAAGTGACGTCTCCGTTCACGTCCTTCATAGTTCTTTCTGACATGCACGCATAAAGTGCACGCCTACACGCACACCACGGGCCCGCTCGCGCGCGCGTGCTTGCTCGCTCTCCTCGCTCACCCGCCCGCTCTCTTGCTTGCCCACGCTTTTCACCCGCCCGCTCGCTCGCTCCCATTCCCGTTCTCTTAGTTGCTCACATTCCCGCTCACTCAATCGCTCCCTTGCTCCCCCCCTGCCACTTCCCCGCTCTCTTGTTGCGCAGCAATTCCTGAAAGACATTCTGAACGAGCTGTGCGTGTACAACAAGAGGGGCATGCACCAGGGCATGTACGAGCTCAAGCCCGAGTATCGCCAGCAAGCCCCGGCCCCCGCCGCCGCCGCCGCCAAGCGCGACCCCGACGCCGACGACTGACCAAAAGCGACAAAGCTCAACACACCATCATAAAATAGGGCTAAGTAAATAGAAATACAGCAGTAAAAGAATAACCAAAACAAGAACCAAAACAAAATCGAAACAAAGCCAAAGAGAAACAAAACGAGTAATTTTGAAGTATTACGTAGCATGAGCAAGGACAAAACAAATCAAAAGAGCCAAGAAACAAAGAAACGAGACAAATGCAAAACAGGAAGACAGAAAGGAGAGCTGTTTGATGTGCTTGCGCTTTTGAGAAGGACATGCTCGAGGCCCCCCAGCTTTGCGGCACTGGCTGCTACGACTCGCCCTTGGCGCTCAGCTCTGGCGAGCTTCTCTCACATGATGCTGCTTGGTCTAAGCGTAGCCCTCTGCTCTCCCGAAGCGTACGCTTACGTCCCTCCTCTTTCTTCTCTGTCCTCTTCCCCCTCCTCGGCTCAAGTGTGTTGGTCCTCTCCAGGCTCCACCTGGCGCCATGTTTCTCCCGTATTTCCCTTGCAGATGTGTTTTTGTATACTAAGAAACTTGACTGTAGAGCACCCTGAGCTCTAGGAGTGACAATTTTCCCCTCAGAGAATGAGAAGGGGCAGAAAGAAATCAGAAGCAGCTCCTAAGTGAGTGATGATGGCAGGCAAGCAGGGGCAGGCAGGGGGGAAGGGGCACATCCCCTATAGAGACGTGTGCGTGCTAACATTCGTTACAGTGTCTCGGAGTGCGTACGCTTCTCCGCGCCCCAATTGCTTGGGACAAGTTTAAGACTAGAGATGACACGGACATGCAAACTAGTGGTTGAGTGGCTGTGGACATTGTTTCTCACGTCAGATCACCTGAGGTATGTGAGGTTCTTATGTGGATCTGTGCTTGCGTTTGTATCCTGTCTGTGAAATGTTGCCCGCTGATGTAGGCGTCAACTAGATCTCTTTTCTTCCAGGGCTTTTGCCTTCTCGGCACTGGGAATGCGTGAACAACGCAGTTTTGCTCTTCTGTGCATTCCAGGCTAAGGGACAACCCAAACATTACCTGAATCAGATTGCCAGAATCCGGTGCACTGAAGCCAGGACCCATTGAGTTTTGCACTCATCGCCTACAAGAAGATGTATACTTAGCTCACACGCTGATCTGTAAGATACACAAATCCAGTGCATGTATCGGCCACGGACCTTGCATGAGTGTTTTTTTTCCCATCGTGGACTCTCGCAAAGGAGCAAGCAGCAGCAGCGCAACAGCAGAAGAGCATGTAGGCAGATATCAGTGGTCATCACAGCCATAGGGTAGAGGCCATGCTTTGGCACGAGCTACAGATTTCGGAGAGGCCCCACAGATGTATTAATTTCAGCTATGGGCCCTGCATTTGCCTTCTTTTTTACAGCTCTATACTTGGCATGCAAGGTGTAATCAGTACCTTCCATTGAGAAATCGACTACGGCAGGGATCTCTTGTCCGCATACAAGTGCACACGTGGTGGCACTTGTGGGGGAGGAGGAGCGGGGCGTATATATGATATGTCAAATACACTCACTATATATATGCACTATCATACCTACCTGCTCATTATCTGAAGTATAGCGCATTCGCCAAAACAAGAGGATGCATTTGTTGGAAAAGATTGCATGGTGACAACTGAGTGGACGTCGAAGGCGGGAGCAAATAAGTGGAACAGTGATGTCATTCTTGTTAGGCATTTACACACGGCGGCCCGACATGACCAATAAGTGCATCTCTTACATTGTGCCAAGTATTTGCATTACATGGTCAGCCTAGTTGTACAACAATGATTTGGAGAGGGTTCCAACGTAAGAGGTTTTGATTGTTAACTTAATGAACTGACTAACTGACTACACCACCAACCATCCTAGCTGCGTGCAAACGATCCGCCTAAGTCACCAGCGTGGAGAATTTTCTACTGCTGGAGGGCGTTCAATCGATGCACATCATCAAATCTAGTGGGATTTTTTGCGTCACCGGAAGCTGTTAACAAATGCCACCTTCTGCGCGCTTTCCGGGACAAAGAATGTGAAAATGAATAAGGTAGGAAATACAGTTACGCGAGAACTTTAGCAGGAAATGAGTCCTGACAACTGGCAACCTCCTAGGCGAGAGCAAGGTCTACTAACTACGACGAGAGGCGGCGCAGCACCTTATATCCTGTACAAGACAAGAGTCCATCATCATCATCATCACCAGTACCGTATCATTGCGGCAAGTGACCGGTTGACGCTAGTCAGCACTCGCCCTCTTATGCGCTGCCACATCGCGAGGCGGCAATCTGTCTTGGGACTAAGAAGACAGCCAATCGTATCCTACCTATGCAGTACACAGCAACCTCCTACATACACCTGCGACCTCCGACAAAAGCTACCAGAAACCCGCATACCTTCGCTGCGTTCACAAGCTAGCCGACCCGGAGCACGAGCTGCAGCAGCGGCAGCCCACGCGCACGCGCACGCGCCAAACCTTCCAACCATCCGCGCCTGCGCCACACGCGTCGCCGTCGGGGCCCTCGCCTCATCCTCTACTTCTGGCGCCGGCCGCATCAGTGTCAGTATCTCAGAGCGCACGTCCCCGCGCTCGTGCAAGCTCCCAAGGAACCAGAATGCATCACCCTCTCCTGCAGCTCGAGCAACCATCCTCACGGAGCTCTCTCTGTGGAGCTCTGTATTCTCCTTCTGCTGAGTGCCGAAGCCGACGAGGCAGACAACCCATGGACATAAGAATCCGGTTCCCCCTCGTGCGCCAATGCTTAAGAGGCAGCCATTGATCCCTCCTGGGGCAAGCTCTCGACGTGGCCCCTCGTGCGCACCGCTTGTGGAGCCACCACAAGCGGAAGCACTACCACTTGCAACGACTCCCCGGTTGCAGACAGGGGAGGCGGAGGTGGGAGGGAGAGATCAGCGTGTCATGGTATTAAAAGAGCATCAGTATAGTCTACAAGAGAAAGTCCAGATGATCGGCAGAGGCATTACAGTTGCCATCCCTCCAGCTTCCTCCAAGAAGTGTGCACTCTCTTCCTCCATCATCCTCATCCTCATCCTATCTCATCCTCCTCCTCCTCCTCCTCTATCTACCTCATGAGTCCTCCGACAAGAACTTCCTCGAGCTATCTGTCCCTCATGACCGTTGCACACACCCTCCAGCTACACTACCGGGCGAAGGAGGTATGCCCAACTTGCAAGATCTCTCCCCAGAGGAATGGGAGATGCCTCGCGTGCCCTCAGAAACTTGAGAAGTTAAGGGAGCTCCGGAGGATCAGAAAAAGGACCCGCAAACTTGAGAGGGGTGGAAGCACTGCATGAGTGCCGCAAAAGTCTGGAGAATCGGCAGCAGAACCCAGGAAGATCGGGCTCCGGGAGGATCCAGAGTCGGAAGCTGTCGGAAGGAGAAGAAGAAGAAGAGTCAGAAGACGTTGATGGCCGCCAGGGGGCTGGCAGGTGCGTCATTGATCTTGCTGCTGGGGCTCTTGAACCAGCGGCTCAGCCAATTCTTCTTCCCCCCGCCGCCGCCGCCGCCCGCCAGCCTCTCTGCGGGCGGCGTGCCGCACGCGGCCTTCTCGCCCGCGAGGTCGAGCGGGAACGAGTGGTTGCGCGAAGTGAAGTAGCTCTTCCTCCTCCTCTCCTCCGGCCCCGCCTCGCCCCCCTTAGCCCCTCCCCCCCCTCCTCCTCCTAACCCCACCCACATGGACAACTTTTTCTCTGTGTCCTCGTTCTCCAGCCTTGCCTTCTCTGCGGCGCTGGGAGCTGCGCAATTGCCCAAGGGCACCCGGGGAGGGGAGGGGGACGACGTGCGTCCCTTCTTCCGCTTTGCCCGTTCCCCGGAAAAAGCGGCTGCAGCAGCGCGTTCCCCGGAAAAAGCGGCTGCAGCCGCTGCTGCAGCTGCAGCATCGGCTCTTGCTGCGGCTGCTGCGCTGACGGCAGAGGCGGCGGCGGCGGCGGCGGCCAAGGCGGTGGCAGCCGTGGCCTTCTCCGCGTCCCTTTCGGCTGCCGCTTGGAACTGCTGCCTGATCAATCGGTCGGCCGCCAGCTTGGCGGTGGCCGTCTTTATCGCCTCCGAGAGCTGCCTGTCCTCCTCGGCCTCCTCCGCGCTGGCCGCCCAGCTCTGCGTGGCCTCCACCAATCTGCAAGTAACAGGCGGCAGACACACGGAGGGAGAGGTGCGCGTCAGCAGCTGCTCATGCGGGCAATCGCCAAGGCCGCCGCGAGCAGGGGCGAGACAGACAGGTGGCAGATGTACGCGAATTGGGGACAATGTGGGGACATTGGACGCATGCTGGACAGAGCGGGGGGAGGGGGAGCCTTTGTAGCATCTGGAGCAGCAGGAGTGTTGGGCGGATTCAGGGGAAGAGACTGACTCAAAGATCGAAAGGAGAGCAGAATTTTGGAACATCCTCTATGCTGCATGGGGGGGCACAGAGGCACCCAGGGACTCAGCACGCGCTCCCACTCTGTTACTCTGCCCCTGTGTGTGCTGAGCGTGTGCGATTGAAGGTTAGCAGCAGAGGCAAAGGCAGCAGGAGCCCCAGAGAGGGGCTGGGGGAGAAGAGGGGGACAATCCTTGAAGAGCAGATCTAATCCCACCTGATCTGATCTAATCTGAACTAAGCAGATCTGATTCAATCTGATACAATCCAATTTGCTCCGCCCGGCCAGAACTGACCAGCTAATCTGAAGCAGGAGGGGGACCGGAAGGCGAAGGGGAGCGGGAGGGGGAGAGCGGGAAGAAGAGAGGGGGAGGNTCCTGGGGAGCTCCACCCCGTGCATGAGGTCGTCGGAGGAGGAGGGGCCCTCGGCGCACTCCCCCCACGCGCGGAAGAGGGGCAGCCCCTTGCCGTTGCTCGAGTACATCTTGGGGGTGTCGGCGCATATGGAGCTGCGGCGCGCGCGGGGGTTCGCGGTGACGAGGTCGTCGCAGATGGAGATGCGGGGGGCAGCCCCCATGGCCTCTGCTTCGATGACGTCGCGCGAGAGCGAGCTGCGGCGGGAGCGCATGCCGAGCTCGGCGCTGATGCGCGAGGTGGCGGTCTGCATGTCGATCTCGCCAACTGGCAGCACCGCAGACATCACAATCGCCAGCTGCTGCTTCTCAAAGGAGTTGGCCGGGCAGGCCCAGGAACGGCGCCGGAGGTTGTGATTGCGCTGGTTCACAGAGACCCGCCGCCCATTCTTGATGCCGCCCTCCGTGTTCTCCTTGGCCCTGCTCGTGGCCAGGTACCCTTGCAGCCAATTGGCGTCATCTGCACTGTACTCCTCAAAGCTGGCGCGCGGAGTAGGCACCATCTTACAACTCTCGCTCCCTCCCACTTTCAATGTACCCCAAGTGACTTCTGAAATTGCTACTCTCGCTGTGTACCAGATGCAAGTGCAAACGTGTCCAGTCACTGACGCCTGAGAGCCGTCTCTCGGGAAGGACAGCCTTTAACTAAGTATGCTGCTTCCAATTGATGAGGTTGACAATTAGGTCGCAGGGGTAGATATGAACAACTGATGAGAGGCGTGCGTCTGATGTAGCAAAGGGCTCAAGGATGAACGTACCAGTACTTCCAAGTCCTTCTAAGTTTAGGTTTTTTAATCGCTCTGACTTTCAGCAAACAAAGACGCGATTTTGATTGTAGCAAATCAAGTCTGTAGCAAATCTTTCACTAAAGTTGACTCTTAGTGTGCCCAAGGTGAAACTTATGAAGCGGCGCCCGACTGTTGGGAGAAGTTTCCTTCGCGACTGATTAGGTCTTTGTTGAGTGGCTTCTAGTGGAGCGAAGTGTTTTAATGGCTAGGGTGCACAAGCATGAAGCAGTTCCGGAGACTTCAAGGGCGTGCACCTGGCTCGTCAACGGGCCTGCCTGCTAGAACAGTTCTCATAAAAATATTTGGGATTTCGGGCTTCCTGGCCACATGATTTGCACCAGCATCAGTCGGCACGTTCCAGGTCGATCGTGGTGGACTACAAAATCTATCATTCCTCTCCGCCTGCCAATCAGCCTCGTCTTTTTGATCACGACCAAAAATCAGAACGTGGGAATATCCTGGCCCAGACCTGACGAGCAATGACGTGCAATGACGGATGTCCGAGAGATCAGTTGCGTTAACTGGCGTCATCCAGCGTCGGATATTTAATGATCCCTCGGGATTACGGTCAGATTGGAGTGAAGTGGAGCAGGGTGGAGTGGGGTGGAGCACTGGGGTGGGAGGCTCAAGTGGAGGCTTGAAGCCTTGAACCCACTGCAGATCGAGTTAAACATTAAAATTCCGAAGTACGAAGGACTCGAATGCCTTCAAAGCTGTTCAATGCCAATCGAAAATGCTGACGGCGTGAAGTCAGTGTACGTCTGTCAAGACTTAAGCAAGTCTTGGACAGCGACAGCATGTGTGGTACAATACGGCATGGGTCGAGGACGGTGATGGACGGGCATTGCTGTGCAGAATCAGAAACATGATGAAGTATCTGGCAGGTTGTTTTCGAAGTCTGAGACCTGAACGCCTGGGCCGCCTGGCCACCTCTAGCCCCTACTTTGGCCTGCTCCAGCCAGCTCCGCCTTATCATAGCAAGTGGGCGGAACTTCACTGTCTTGTAGCTGTTGTCGCATATCCAGATTGAAAACAGCTGGCCGGAACTGGACTGAAAGGGCATTTCTAACTTCTAACTTCACTGTACGCATAAGCAGTGAGCACGTCATGTTAGAGAAATAAGTAACCGTCATCATCATTAGTAAAGTGGGCGTAAAATAAATGCTGCTGCCAGCTCGTCCCTACAGTTCGACAATGCCAAAATGAACTATAGAACATACCACCTGAATTTATGGGATGAACCTCATCTTCAGTTTGCAGTCCACTTTGAAGTTTGGAGAGTCTGGAGTCTGGACCAGTCTGGACGCTAAAAAGTTGTAAAAGTGCACGAATCAGAACAGTCCTGGCACCCGTGTCTGGTTTCCTGCACGAGCATTCAGCATTTTCAATCAAGCCAAAAGTCTTTGTACGTTCCAGTCGGCGGTTATGTGCAGGTAGCAGCTCTTGACTCGTATATATCCGTGATCTCGTACAAAGCTCGAGATTCACGTCTCTATGAAAGTTCGAAACTTCGATGTTAGTGGATTCAAGTCTCGACTGGTTTCTTCACTTTGGCTACGGACAACTTTATTGGTTGTAAGCTCAACTTGCCAGTATTTACTTCTCCCACTTGTCACCGTTCCGTCGTTTTGTCCTGCTTGTCCTAGCTTTTACTGCTCCTGCTCTATTTCGCATTTAATCGATCTGCCTGATGAGATTTGAGTCATACGCCCGATTTGATTATGAACAGTCGACGTGGGGGCTCAGCGGCCAGCAGAATACGGGTCGTAAGATTCATATCTAAAACCCGTCAATCAAACCGCACTTACGAATCTTCAGCTATGACAACCAATCAATGTCAAGCTATTGATTCTGCTTTCTACGGTTGTGAACAACTGTGCCAACACAGGTTTGAGGGGCTCGCGCAGGCTCGCGACTTTTTGCAAGTTCGTTGAGATCGGCAGCCCCAGAATAAGATCCACAGAAATCGATAGATATCTAGAAGCTGAATGATGCCGTGACTGGCCCTGACCTGTCGCGTTTGCCTGGCCCTCGGGTCCCGACTCCCGACTCCCCAACAGGCACAGTCGCTGATCAAACTCTCAACTGCTCTCTAGTGATCAATCAGCTCTCTGGACCTGCTCTACAGCAATATTTATTATCTGCTATCGTTGTGCCACGGTGTACTCTAGCCTGCTCTAGCCCACTGCCTGCTACTCCTCGTGCCTGGTCGAGGCAAATTGCATTGGCCTTCTTCATCACACGAGTGTGTGTGGTGGTTTGCTGTCATAAGGCGCCCCTCACGTAAACTTTGTGAGGGGGAAATCAATAAGGGGCCCCGCTCGTGGGAGCGCTGGCCCGCACGCGTTCGAAGTTGCATGTTTAGGACGTGAGAGCGCTCGTCGCATTAGCGCTTTTTGTCTGGGGGCCGCCCTTTTGCGACCGCCATATATTAGGGCTTAAACATAACCTATTCCTCTTCTTCGCGTAGGCAGTGCGTCCTTGAAGCGCATTTCGTGAGCGGCCATGGCGAGCAGAATTGAGGCGGAAGCCATCCCTGGGCCACTAGGTAGCTCGTGATGGGGTAGTGGGAGAGGGCGCTCTTCCTCGTTAGTTGGGTTCTTGGGGTCGAAATTTTGGGAGCGCCTGCTGGTGGGCAGCCATGGTCGCTCGTTGTTGCAGGCAGCCATGGCCGCCTGCTTATTATTAGGGTGTTTTAGAGAAAGAAAGAGGGTGGGGGGGAGGGACAGAGGGAAGGAGGGTGGGAGTTCGTTGCGTCGACATTGAGCGTCGACAACGTTCGCCTTGTCGTGACNGGGAGTTCGTTGCGTCGACATTGAGCGTCGACAACGTTCGCCTTGTCGTGACTGAGAATATTGGAGGACGCTAGGCATCGGCATGGCTAGAGAGAGCGACACCGGGAGGGAACCACTCCTGGATGGGACAAGGACCAACTAATCTATGTGCTGATGGGTAAAAATCCCCTCTAGCGGAGGAAAAGCCCACAGCTTATGAGTTGTAAATGTGAAAAGTTTACTGCAAGTCTGGAGTGGGCACTACTGGGCAGCTATAAGAAATGCAGCGCTACAATTATAATGAAAATGGGGCTATAATAACTTCCCCCCCAGTTGAAGGTGAGGGGGAGAGGCAGCAGCTGAATGATGAACGCTAGAAGCGATAGGAGGACCGTCGGGGACGAGAGACGAAAGGATGGCCTCCGGCGAGTTTTGGTAGTAGAATCCGGACGGCAAATACTCCATGCAGCAAAGGTGACAAACGGAAGCCGGATAAGGTTCCGTTGAATAAAAAATATTGGGCAACACATGAGACAAACGACCTTCGACCACGGGGAAGTCGGTGGGGGCGCGAGAAGCGTCTATGAAGTCCGCACGTAGCGCATCGGCGATGGCGAAAGTGAGCATTGGTGGGGGCAGCCCACGAGAGTCGGCGAGCAGGAATTGTTCTCACCACGTGAGGGGGGAAGGACCTGTAAGACCAAGAGACAAGAACAACGAGAAGAAACACGAATAGAAACGAGAAGGGGAAGTATGAAAGGGGCAGAGTGCCCTAGTGGAAGCGTAGTGACTCACGAGGAAAGGAACTAGTTGCCATCATACTAGAGAG
>WELA01001161.1:0-18649 GCA_009602735.1 Mesotaenium endlicherianum
GGGGGACTGTCTTTTCCTGACTTTCGCATTGTTCTCCTGACGTAGCAAAGAAATGTTGGACATCAGGTGGAACAAGACCATCCAGAGTTTGCACTCTCTGGACGTCTATATTACTGATGGTCTCCTTTATCTGTTTGTCAGGCATGCATAGTGAATCCAGTTCAGCAGGACCCATAATACCTGCTACGAGGGCAGCTAGTGACGACTCACTATCTCTAGCATCCTCACAGTCAGTAGACTGGATTACTGACTGTTGCTGTCTTTTAAAGGCTGGTCTTTTCTCTCGACCTTAGGCAGGTGCTTGACCGGACACTGTTCTCTGTAGTGGCCTTTCTGCTGACAATGGTAGCAAGTAGATTTTGCTGAGGCTGGTCTCGGCTTAGTCCTACCACCACCCCTTCCATAGCCACCTCGAGAGGGACCACCTCTACCTCTAGACTGAATAGCATTGTACTCATACTCATATTCATCACCCTGATTATCCTCAGCCTGGTCTCCTTCAACTGCATTGTAGGAACCGTGGGGCTTTTTGACAATCTTAGACACCAAAGCGTTACTCTGGCGCTTGTGATTGAACTGCTGCTGATCCCAGGCGTCAGCATCCTGGATCAAGTCAGCCAGTTTCTCATACTTTTTCTCAGCAAAATGACCAGAGACCTCGGATTTCAAGCCATACCTGAAGTATGCTATCCTATACCGTTCTGGCAAATCAGGCTGCTTCATCATGTTCTCTTGGAACTTTTGAGCAAACTCAGCAACTGAAGTGGTCTGCTTCAGTGTCAGGGAGATCATCGCATAGATAGCTTTCTCCTGCTGGTTGATGACATCAAACTTCTCATGCAACTTCTCGACAAACTCTACCCACGTAGGGTCACCGAGTTGCCGAGCCTTACGCTCTTCCTTCCAGTAAAGCCACCAGTCTGCGGCACTGCCTTTCAGTAGCGCACCGGTGTGCCTGACCTTCTCGTAATCTTGCAGTTCTGGGTAGTTCTCCAGCCACTGCTCAACATCCGCGAGAAACTTGATCAGGTAATATTTTCTGTTTCCCTCAGGATCATAGTCCTGGGGAGGTTTCGGCTTGGGCTTACTAGGCCCTCGGCCACCACCACTAGTGGTGTGAGACCCCAGTTGGTCTCTGTCCCGGAGTAGGGACATTATGATTCTTTTGTCCTCCTGCTGGGACTGATACATGGTCGCCATTTGCGACTGCATCTGAACGAACAATGCTCCCAAGTCTACATTTTGGGGTGGTAGATTAGCAAATGCAGCAGCAGCATTGGCATCTACTCGCTGAGTAGTGTCCTCAACAATCCCTCTTGCTCCTGCAGCAGCAATTCCTGCCGCATTCAGCCGGTCACGTATTTGACCTAGGGGTACATTGAGTTGTACGGCAGGAGGTGGGTTCAGAACATTGGCCCTTGATGCCATAAGTTCTTCAACAGTGCGCTCGTCAGCTGGCTGTCCTTCCCTCCTTTGTATATCTTCAGCGGCCTTTGCTACTTGTTCAGCTTCTAGTCTGGCTATCTCCTCCTCAGCTTGCTGAGCTGCGACTGAGGCAATAGCAGCTGCCTCATCTGCAGCCTCCCTAGCTGCAGTATCCGCTACTGCTTCCGAATAGGTACGGTTTCCCGCTACATGGCTTTCCGCCTGGTTTTCGACATTCTCGTTATCCTGGTTCTCCATGTCTCGGGAGTTGCTAGTTTGAGACCTTGTCCTTACCATACAAAGAAGACTGTGATAACTGCTCCGATACCACTGAAATGAATCGACTTACCAAATAGGCGATTAACAATTAATAAAGATCTTTATATCAGCAAGTAATCTTTATGGTATTTCCGTTAACTAGTTAAACGGCAAAGGACAATACACTAGCAGGGAATAATACTCGTAAGTCAAATGCGAGTAAACTAGCATCAATGATGCAAATCAGTAAACTCATACATAAGCAAGGTTAGAAGACAGTGCGTATCAATGGCTTCTCGCCTTGGATTCAGATCTCTCTCAGTAAGCTGTACAAGAGAGTTGGCCTCGTTTCCGAATGCCGAACTCGAGAGCAATGCCTAGCATATGTACATGGAATGAGTTTACTGTTCAACGGTCAGTGCGATGGCACCGCCTACCCGGGAGTTAACCACGTTAGTAGGACCTCGGTTAACCAAATCCACCGCCATCTCCCATCATCCCGAATAGCCATCCATCATAGGGATGTCATCTGGCTATTCATCTAGCATATCGCACTTAGATGCATATCAAGGCAGTTCGCTGCTACCGAGTACGGAAGTCATCTTGCTGTCAAAGAATGTGTCAGCAAGCTGACTTATATGGACTTCCAGCCTGCTGCTTTCGACTGAGTCAGCAAACTGATAATTATTAGAAGTCCAGCAGACTGACTATTAACTAAAGTTCAGCAGGCTGAACTTAATTAACTATTATATTTAAATGAATATTATATCCACTAATATACTGATTCATTACACATATACAACTTACAAGCATAGTAGGAGAACACCCAGAACAATGTATGTCGGCACATGTGAATTCATGAATATTGAGACTCACACAAATGGTAATGACTGCATGCATAATAAAACAGGAAAAATATATGTATGATATAACCTTAGTGTGTGAAGCAGCATACCTTTGATGTTGAAGGAGTATTGTATAAGGTTGCACAGTGAGCTCTTGCTTGTTGCATGAGAGTTCTACCTCTGATATTAGCTAGTTGAGCTTCAATTTTAGGTGGGGGAACTCTGTGGTTATCCCATTCAGCCCTCTTTTCCACTTCTGTCCTTAAAGCTTGCTATTCATCATAAAGTCTTCCCCTTTCCCTGCTCTCCCTGTCAACTTTTTCTTAAACAGCACGATGCTGCCTCTGTGATTGCTCTCGCAACTCCCTATCCTGTCTGACCTTGTCTTTCTTAGCATTGGCAGCTTCTTCTCTAGCAATATGACCAGTTGCCATCATGACTTGTCCCACATCTACCCCTTTTTGTTAAGAACCTATCAAGCATGTCTGCCACTCTTTCTACAATCTCATTTCAATAGGGTGATTTGCTCCCCACTTCTTTCTATCATAGCAATGGTCATGCCCCACTACAATACCTCCTTGTCTATTAAGAATGCAGAATGAGAGCCGAGTACTAGACATGTGTTCTTCATTGACATTCAATCTCCACTCTAAATACAAAGAAGGAATAACCACTGCAAGCTCGCCCGAATTGGACAACACCTTGCAACACCCCCAACCGGATCTGTTCCTAAGAGACTGAAAGTATAAAATTCATCCATTTCCTCTAGCTTCCAACAAACTCTTCTAACACTTATTGTTATAGACGGCTCCTCTACAGTGATGTGATGTGCTACCTCCTTGCCCATACAACCAAATAATGACTGAAACACAGACTGAGGTAAGTTACTCTCTTGGATGCAAACATTTGACTGTGGAGTAGCACCAGCCCTGTTGTATATATGCCTCCTAAAGTTAGTGACCCATATGGTAGGGTCTACCTCCACACAAACAGTAAATTTCAGGTCACAAAATGGACAAACGTGTGTCTTCAGGCCCCTTAATTTGCCACAATTGCTGCAGTACTTATGAACACCCATGATGCGCCTGGAAACGTCTAGAGAGCCTGCTAATGTGCACCTGGACCCGTAACCCTAGCGCCGCCACTAGTCAGAGAGAGCCTTTCGAAGTGCTTTTATGTGTGTGAAACAGATATAAAAACATGTGGAGTTCAAGAATTACTTAAATCTATTTTGTTATGCAGATGCACATAAACATGTTCTTGAGCAAGAACAAGTACCTCCGCGTACAAAATGGTGAATTGCAGTCGCGAGAAATAATTATCGCAAAAGTTACACGGTCAATGTTTTCTAAACTCAACTAGCATCCAGTTTAATCTCTCAGAACAAAAAAGCATGAAGAAACGGCCCACTCTATGGGGAGAAGAGAACAGCAAAATCACCATGGCTGCGCAATATCTGAGCCCACCTGATCCTGCAAGGCCCCCTTCTAAAAACAAGAACTAATTGCATATAGTACCTTCAAATGAGATATAGATTGCTGTCGGTACTTGTAGTTGCTAGCGCTTACGAATAAAGAAGAAGAGCGAGTAAGCTTACTTGAAATATCAAGAGGACTTAAAAGAAGACACGAAGCTGCTTAATTTGACATGCTAAGTCTTGTGCCGCGATTTGAATTGCTTAACCATAACAATTCGTATGTTTGACCCCGAAATTTGGTGTCTCCAATTTGACTCGTGTGAGTTTCATGTGAATGCTCACACTTGAAGTACACCTTGGGAGCCCTTGGACTATCGGCACGATGTCCGAAAGTAGCGGCGTTGCACACCACACAATGTTTCCTCTCCTCAACCTTAGCAGGAAAGTGCCTGTGGTTCCACTAAACCTCTCCAACTTGTTGGAATGGTGCTGTCCTAGTTGCTACCTTGCTAGGCCCTGCATCATGAGCATGGTGAAAATAGCACATCTCATCCATCACCTTCACATACATGTCAAATCCGTTGGAGTCGAGATGCGCCAACTTGTACAATATGAAAGTATTAGCAAGCAGGCCATCAAAGATGCCCCAGTAAGCCCTATGCCACCACTTCCTATTTACTAGAACTCTCTCAATACTGTAGTTCCTAGCTAAACACAGAGAATCATAGTGGTCTTCTCCATCCTTGTAAGTAATATAATGCTCAACTAATTGAGGAGCTGGCACGGCCTTCTTCTCCTTTGCCAACACGCCTACGTTGAGTCTTACGTGCAAGCCCTTTGGCTGTGGACAAAAAAGCACGAGGCTTGCTATCATTGCAAACACAAGCAATCATAGCAGGCTGCTCATTATATGCAGCTAAAATGTGACCTGCTGGGTGGACATTTGGCTTCATGAACACCATGCCAGTCGAAAACTTTTTCCTATTTGTGACAACAATTTTTGTAGTACCATGCCCTTTCTTAGCTAATAATGATAAAAGCTCAGGGGAAGTAAAGCCTCTGTTAATGACATAACTAAATACTCTACCTACAGGCAGCATACATAGTGCTCACTAGGTCTAGAACTACCTTAGTCCTCAACCAATCAACTTTTTTTCTATCATATATAATGAAAGCATAACAAAATTATGTAATCATCACACTAAGAGAACACTTCCAATCCATACTTGTAAGGTTTGTAGATTTTAATAGGACATTGTCTGTTTGTGGGTGTAGTTCTCTCATCTACAGTCACGTTTTCTCCTGGACTATAATATTGTGCAAAGGTCTTGTGACACAAGTCAGTGAAAGTCTGCAGCTACCAAAGTTTGTACTCGCTAGACTCATCAGGAAAGTAGGCTCTAATTTTGTAATCCTCCACATGAAAGTTGTCATGCCCGTTCTTGTTGAGTCCTTTTGGTATCTGGTAGTAGCACATACGGGTGAAGGACCAATGACAGGACTAGTGAGTAGTTGGGTTAGGGTGGTAGGTGAGGATGGTCTAGTCTGTGGGCAGTAGTGGTGAACACTGGGACCCATGATCGGCTCACAAGGATTTGCTATTGAGCAGCTATGAGGCTCCCTCCAGATCACGCGCATACTTCTTCCCTTCATGTATGGCGGTGCCGCCCCCACAAGTGGAGGTCGACCCTCCGGTTCGCTCGCCTGAAGGGTCGGCGCGGGTACCTAGTGGGATCCCCTACTGTCCGTAGCTAGATTATCACATACCGTAGGCAATCCCGATGGGTATGTTCCCGGGATTGCTAGGGGATAGGGAGAGTAAGGGATGAGAGGGGGTGTCATGACACTTGGGGATAGGTCGCACTCGTTTGGTCGACCTTTGGTGTGCAGCACTTGGCAGAGGTGTTGAAGGCATAGACGTGGGGTTGACTATTGACTGGTCTCACAGTCTTTGGGTGGGCGCATTTGGGCGCATATTGTGATTCGGGTCTGCTTCACATAAGCACGACTGGGCAGTGGGCACGACTGGGCGCGACTGGGCGTGACGCAAGTGACACGAGTATAATTTGCAGCTAGGTAATTGTGCAGAATGGTGCAGAACTGAGCAAAATGGTGCGTAAGCCATCACAATTAAGTGATTGCTGGTCAACGTGCTCGCTATGTGAATGTGCAAATCTTGGAAGGATGCCAAAAGGTGGTGCAGTGTGGGACCACCTTACACTTGGTGCACCTTACCATGGTGATGTTTAGTCAAAGCAACACCATTAAAGATTATCTCAAAATGGCATCCCTTGCTCTCTCTGGCTCGCCCCGCCACAATGAGCGAAGTAAATTGTCGTCAAATTTACTGCTTCCTTTCGTGTGGGATTAGCTCTAGCCTCTCGTCGCTTGCCTACAAGCTCCTTTTGTCATCTTTTTGGTGATTGAGGGTGTATTCGCGAGTTACGTCTTGTAGTCTGCAGCTTGAGCCAATACAGCAATGGAGGATCTCAGGGAGGAGGTCATCTGTCATATGTTTGAAGTCGACGGGTGGGATAGCGCCCTCATTGGGAGACTAGCCTGTACTTCCCGACATTTTGCGAACGTGATGAGGAAGAGCGTATGGCGTAGTTTTTGTCTTTCCAAAGGAGGAAAGTTACTTTCACAGTTAAGTGAGGAGAGTCTTGAGCTCGATAAGGATTGGTCGGAGCTAGCAAGGTTCCTGGTTCTTTGCCCAAGCACTCAGTGTTATCCAGAGGGATTTGAGAAACCACCACTTCATAAGCTACAATTTTCTTATGACAAGGATGGAAGCACCACATTTTTAAGAGCAAAACACAAGCAAGACACTCTCTATTTGGCTCGGACTTGTGATCATGTTGACAATGGAGGAGAAATTCGAGTTTTTAAGGGCATCTTCAAAGATTTTGCAACAAGCACGTCAGTATACTATAACTCAAGTCCAGTCTGTCTTACTGCAGAGCCTCTTCAGGCATGAGCAAGTTGATTAGGCAAATCCTGTTATATATAGTAGCTTACTGTAATCTGCTCATGTGCCTGTTCTTGTTTCATAAGTATGAATTACATTTGGATGTATCAGCTTGACCACCACAGTTTAAGGCAGCAGGGTAATTATTTGCTACACGTCTGTAGATGTGCCTACAAGTCCCTATACGTGGCAAGCAGCTGTATGCGCCTACATCATTCATGTGCATGTGATTGTGCATGTATGATGTATGTCCCTACCTTCGTGTCAATGTCAGGACATTACGTTTCCCCTTTTTTACCAGCTTTGCACATTGTCATCAGAATGATAAACTTGCTACAATACTGGGTCTTCAACAAGCTTTCTGGTGCAGATGCCATGACTTTTTCTTTTTTTCTGCACGTTCACGCAAACAATTCTGCAGAGTGCGCAATCGGCTAGAGGGCCGAGAGTCGGGTTGCAAACGGGCAGTGCCCTTCAGGAAGACGGAGAGATGCCCCTTCTGCAGCTCGCAGGTGAGAGGGAGGGGGAAGGCCCTGCATTTTGCTGGTGTTCGCATGTGCTCCATCTCATCCTACATGTAATCCGCGGTTCTTTTCACCCAAAGTTCAGCCTTCTCTCTGCTGTCGCAAGGACAAGTGGTGCGTGCTATTATGTTGTGAGAGGCACCACGTGTGAAAGGAAAGTCATGTTTGAGGCTACATAATTTGCCTGCTGAAAAGCCTGTCTGCCAAGGGCTAATCTGCTGGAAGCCTCTCAGCTGTCCTCTGCATTCTTGTGTGTGTTTGTGCATGGCACACCAGTATCACATGTCAACACTTGCTGGTTTTGAAGGACAAATGCTTATGTGGAGCTGGTCCTGTGCAAACAGGTGAGGCCAGCATCAGGAGGCAGGTTCTAGAGTTCTCCCTACCCCTAAATCTGTCAGATAATTAAGTTGGCGAACCGTTCTTTCTTTGAAATGTGGCTGTCAGGTGTGGCCTGCGTCGAGCGTGGTGGGGCAGGACGAGGTCAGCTTCTTGGGGGGTTGTGTCTTCGAGTATGAAGTCAACATTTGCACTAAGGTCAGCTCCCACTTCTTGGCCCCCTCGTGTTCTCTCCCACCTGTGACACTTGGCTCCCTCTGCTCATGCTCTAAGCGAGTCCACGATGTGACCTGCCTCTCGCATCTAGCAGCTTGAACCTGGCCGGGCCAGTTGCGTGTCACAGAGTGCCCGATTGTAAGACCTTGGGTTGTATGTAAGCTCTTGTCTGCCCTTTCACTTGCGCCAGAAGCTGTCCTCGCCACTTGGCGTCGCGGTTGGGCACTTCACCTCCTCGTGCAAATGCTGGTTAACCCTCTAGATTGTCTTGAAGGAATGCCGGGTAACTTTGTTCTTGGGGGAAGGGGTAGCAGGGTCGGGTTTGTGAGAGCAAACGTGCACAGGTGACATGCTCGCTGTAAAACGGAGCTTTTTCGGAGCCGCGGGCTCTTCTTTGTCCTCCTCTTCTTCACCCTGCAGGGCCACTTGTATGGCATGTGGGTGCCGGAGGGCGACTTCGACGATGACGAGGAGGGGTGGGACCTGGAGGATCCCTCGGACATCGAGTTTGATTCGGACGACGCGGAGTTCTTCTCGGACAACGACTTCTGCTGCGCTTTCGACGGTGATTTTGAGGTTGACTGGGGCAGCCACCTGGACTTGGCGGAAGCAGAGGCGGAGATGGCGTTGGCCTTCCCTGAAGCGGAGGAGGACTCTGCTGTCGTAGTTTCGAGCAACGCCGGGGCTTCTGTGGGAGCCGGGGAACTGAGGTGTGCCTCTGCTAAGAGTGGCGGGCCGGACGAAGAAGGCGGGGGGGGCTGGTTCGAAGAAGAGATCAAGGAGTTAGATGCCGAGATGGTTGAGGCTGACGAGAACAATCAGGACGCTTCATGAGGCGAAAAGCATGCAAGGGTCTTGCAGGCTGGTGCCCCACGGCTACAGGGAATGTTTTGTGAAGGTGAACTTGTGGATTGGTGGACCTCCACTAGAAACTCGTCGCACCACAGGAATGGCATCAGGACACAAGCAGTCCTGGTTGTGAATCTGATAAGGGTAGGGGTGGCAATTATACTCCGCTTTCTCTGTAGGAGCATGAGTAGCTCACTGAAGTTGAAGACTTGCTGTCAGGGTTGTCCATGTCGAAGAGCACGTACACAGAGCTGCTCGTGCCCCAAGTGAAAGGAAGGGAGGAGCGCACGTATGGTGTTATTCCTTCATGAGGGGTTACGGCGCAAGCAGTGACTGCTTTCTGCTGTACATAATGTACACTAGTAAGATCACAAAGGTGAATGCACACATACGGTCACGCGATAGACATTGCACCTGAAGTGGTAATGATTCCCGTTTGTCAATGTACAATGGTCGTGATGATCATATCGATGTTCGTAACCAGCCAAGCTCTGCAGCCCCTTTGTACGTCTGATTATCTTGCTTCATACGGTGAAATGACAGAACCAGAGGTGGATGTGATCATGGGGCCTGTCCACGGATGCACAAACTTGTCCCTACCTTACATCTAAATTAAATTTCCACAAAAGGGCAACATTAGATTTGCACAGAAGCACTCAGTGTCTTTCTTTCTTTCGGCTCCGAGCTGCGCTAACGTGTCTATGTGAGTTATCATATTTAAGTGAGCCCATGGGACCTGCATGTCTTGGGCCTACGAGACTCAGTGAGGCACTTGTGGCAGCGCACGGGGCCGAGGTTTTCGCGGAAATAGACTTGGGTGACCATTGACTGGTCCGACAGTCTGTGGACGGGCGCGTGTATGATTCGGGTCTGCCAGGCTGCTGCCAGGGTCTGCTTTACATAGGCACGACGACTGGGCGCGACTACGCGCGACTGATTACGACAGGGCCCGACTGGACTTGACGCAAGTGGACACTGGACACGAGTCCAACTCTCTAGCTAGTTGCAGATTCTGCGAAATGGTAGGTAAGCGTTCGTAAGCCAGCGTGAACTATCACAAGTGCTGGTCACTATGCTATCACAAGTGCTGGTCAACATATTATCGCAAGTGCTGGTCAACATGCTCGCTACGTGAAAGTAGAAAATCTTGGAACGATGCCAAAGATGGTGCAGTATGTGGGACCACCTTTGTGGCACTTGGTGGTGATTCATGT
This sequence comes from Mesotaenium endlicherianum, assembly GCA_009602735.1. NCBI lineage: Eukaryota > Viridiplantae > Streptophyta > Zygnematophyceae > Zygnematales > Mesotaeniaceae > Mesotaenium > Mesotaenium endlicherianum. The sequence goes on from WELA01001161.1 coordinate 10,056, forward strand.
GTAGTACAGCAACACCATGAAATATCATCTCAAAATTAATGGCATCCTTTGCTCTCTATGACTCGCCCCACCACGACGAGGGAAACAAGTTGACGGCAAATCTAACGCTTTCTTCTGTGTGGAAGTAGCTCTAGGCTCTCGTGATTGAGGGTGCATTCGCGAGTGACGTCGTGTAACTCGCACTTTGATCCAATACAGCAATGGAGGATTTGAGAGAGGAGGTCATCTGTCATATGTTTGAAGTCGATGGGTGGGATAGCGCCCTCATTGGAAGACTAGCCTGTACTTCCCAACATTTTGCAAACATCATGAAAAAGAGCGTATGGCGTAGTTATTGTCTTTCGAAGGGAGGGGACTTACTTTCAGAATTATGTGAGGAGAATAATGAGCTGGATAAGGATTGGTCGGAGCTAGCAAGGTTCATGGTTCTTTGCCCGAGCACATGGTGCTATTTAGGGGGATTTGAGAAACCACCACTTCATAAGCTACATTTTTCTTATGACAAGGATGGGAGCACCACATTGTTACTAGAAAAACATAAGCAAGACACTCTCTATTTGGCTCGGACTTGTGATCATGTTGAGAACGGAGGAGAAATTCGAGTTCTCAAGGGCATCTTTAAAGATTTCGCGACCAGCACGTCAGTTTTCTATCCCTCTCGCAAGTCCATTCTTCAACATGCCTTACTGCAGAGCCTCTTCAGGCATGAGCAAGTTGATTAGATGAAGACTGTCATGTATCCTTGCTTACGTTAATTTCCTCGTGTGCCTGTTCTTGTGCACTGAGTCTGTTCTTGTGCACTGAGTATAAACTATATTTCAACATATCAGCTTGACCTCCACAGTCTTAAGCAGCAGGGTAATGTTTTGCTACACGCCCATAGATGTGCCTATAAGTCCTTAAATGTGGCAAGCAGCTGTATGCTGCCTACATCATTCATGTGCATGTTTTGTGCATGTATGTCCCTTCGTGTCAATGACATGACATTATATTTCCTCCTTCTTTATCAGCTTTGCGCATTGTCATCAGAATGATATACTTGCTACAGTACTGGGTCTTCAACAAGCTTCCTGGTGGCTGCCGCCATGACCGTTGCTTATTTTCTGCATATTCATGCAAACAACTCTGCAGAGTGCGCAATCGACTAGAGGGCCAAGAGTCGGGTTGCCAACGGGCAATGCCCTTCATCAAGACGGAGAGATGCCCCTTCTGCAGCTCGCAGGTGAGAGGGAAGGGGAAGGCCCTGCACTTTGCTGGTGTGTGCATGTGCTCCATTTGATCCTGCATGTGATTTTGCACTTCCTTCACCCAAAGTTCAGCCTTCTCTCTGCTGTCGCAAGGACAAGTGGTGCATGCTATTATGTTGTGAGAGGCACCACGTGTGAAAGGAGAGTGGTGTTTGAGGCTTCATAACCTGCCTGCTGAAAAGCCTGTCTGCCGAGGGCTGGTCTGCTGGAAGCCTCTCAGCTGTCCTCTGCATTCTTGTGTGTGTTTGTGCATGGCACACCAGTATCACATATCAACACTTGCCGGTTGTCGCGCACAAATGCTTATGTGGAGCGGGCCCTTTGCAAACAAGCAGAGAAGCATCAGGAGACGCGCTTTGAAATTCTCCCTCATCTTATGAGTGCCCTCACCATGTGCCCTTTGACTTCTGGTGCTGTAGTGCATGCGAATGTGAATTCAACATAAATTTCGCTTGGCCTTTGGAAGACAATGCCGTCATCGTGGAGTCAGCACTTGCTGTCGGGAGGAGCAAGCGAGCTGCACCGGGATGATTACCAAACCCCCTCTCTCCCTCCCCATCCTGCCCGCCCACGTTGTCGACAAGAGCCTCTTGTCATTGTCCAACTCCAAGTGTGTCAGATATTCAAGTCGGTGGAGCGTTGTGTCCTTCTTTGAAATGTGGGTGTCAGGTGTGGCCTGCGTCGAGCTTGGTAGGGCAGGACGAGGATAGCCTCTTGGGGGATTGTGTCTCTATGTATGAAGTCAACATCTGCACCAAGGTCAGCTCCCCACTTCTCGCCCCCCTCGTGTTCTCTACCACCTGTAACACCTGGCTCCCTCTGCTCATGCTCTAAGCGAGTCCGCGATATGACCTGCCTCTTGCATCTAGCAGCTTGAACCTGGCCGGGCCAGTCTGTGTGTCACAGAGTGCCCGATCGTAAGTCCACGGGTTGTACGTGAGCTGGATTGTAGGTAAGCTGCTTGTCCGCCAATTTCTTGCACCAGAAGCTGTCCTCGCCACTTGGCGTCGCGGTTGGGCACTTCATCTCCCATTTCATATGCTGGTTAACCCTCTGCCTTGTCTTGAAGGATTACCAGGTAACTTTGTCTTTGGGAGAAGTGGTAGCAGGGTCGGGTTTGTAAGAGCAAATGTGCACAGGTGACATGCTCGCTGTAAAAAGGAGTTTTTTGGGAGCCGCGGGCTCTTCTTTGTCCTCGTCTTCTTCACCCTGCAGGGCCACTTGTACGGCATGTGGGTGCCGGAGGGCGACTTCGACGATGACGAGGAGGGATGCGACCTGGACGATCCCTCGGACATCGAGTTCGACTCGGACGACGACGCAGAGTTCTCGGACAATGACTTCTGCTGCGCATACGATGGACTTTGAGGTCGATTGGGGCAGCCATCTGGATTCTGATTCTGCGGAAGCAGAGGCGGAGATGGCGTTGGCCTTCCCTGAAGCGGAGGAGGACTCTGCTGTCGTAGTTTTGAGCAACGTCGGGGCTTCTGCGGGAGCCGGAGAACTGAGGTGTGCCTCTGCTGAGAGTGGCGGGCCGGACGAAGAAGGGGGGGGGGGCCCTGCTGGTTCGAAGAGGGGATCAAGGAGTTAGATGCCGAGATGGTTGAGGCTGACGAGAACAATCAGGACGCTTCATGAGGCGAAAAGCATGCAAGAGTCTTGCAGGCTGGTGCCCCTCGACTACAGGGAACGTTTTGTGAGGCTGAACTCGTGGATTGGTGGACCTCCACTGGAAACTCGTTGCACGACAGGAATGGCATCAGCACACATGCAGTGGTGCCTGTGAATCTGATGACAGAAAGGCTGGCAACTACACCCTGAGTAGCTGACTGAAGTTGAAGACTTGCTGTCAGGGTTGTCCATGTCAAAGAGCACGTACACAGAGCTGCTCGTGCCCCAAGTGAAAGCGAGGGAGGAGCGCACGCATGATGTAAGTTGTGACTCAGGGGTTACAAGCCGGTAGTGACCAGAGTCTGATGTACATAGTGTGCACTAGTAAGATCACAAAGGTGTCTGCACATCGCTTACATGTCTTCAGCAGGACATCACGTCGTGTTGAGGTGCTTACAACTATTGCAAGACCTCATCTTTAGCCACAAGATTGACCGTGCAAAATTGCACATGATCCTGTCCTGGCTACAAGACCAGAGGTCATCCCATCATTTCCACAGTTTCTACAACAAGTACTTTCTTATTGACAAGTGGCACCTTGTCCTGCCACTTTTTGCAAATGTTTTGCAAGCTTATATGAAGTGGACCGATGGCAATAGTCAAACCTCAAACAAACATGCTCAAGATAATTTCTGGCTTTCCTACCACGTCTCCTGTGTCTACAAGAATTTCATGACCTAACGCGCGCATGATAAGATGATATTAATACTAGCTGTGCAAGTCGGCCTCCACAATGATTTAAATGTATACCTGTATTTCCCTAGAGTAGGAGGGCCGTTCTAAATTGTGTTCAACAGCGCACTGCCATCAGTCCCGCTTTTGTGGTGCGGGCCTAATAAAGTTGCCGATGCTCAGGCCTCCCATCCTTCCCCTATTTTTTGCCCCACAGACCTGGACATGGTCGTCTCCAGCTTGCAAAAGCTGACTAGCTATATGTAATGTCTTCAAATAAGAATGAGTGGCCCAGAATCATGCCACCAATACCAACAGATGTGGAAGAATGTACAGCTACATGTGCAGCAGCGCAAAGGAATCGAATCGATCATCTCTCGTTGGCGACAGGGAGCCCAGCATCAGTTGACGGCTTCACAGGTGGAACCTCATCAACCAATGCTCGGCCCTGGCAGCAAAGTCGGTAAAAACCACAGTTGGTCAATTCACACGGGTGTAAATACACCTACTACCAAGAATCTGCAACTACTAGCAATCCAACCACACATATTATGACGATTGAAATCATATCTGAATAAATGACAATAGTCAAACCCCCCTCACGTTCGATCTTGGATGCTCTATCCCACAAATAGACGTACGGGTGTTCAGTTTGCACACGTTATAACAAACGAGCACTCTGACGACTAGCTGTCAATATAATAGCCTCAAGAGCATACCTTTGTCTCGACAGGAAAGAAGGCAGAAGCTGCAGCAGCTAAGATGGGAACAACTGCAAAGAGCCCCACCGCCAGTGCCTGCGCAGTCCATCCGCAAAGTGTGAGAAGACCCGAGGGACAGAAACAGAGAGTGCCAGATGGCGCAACCGCAGGGATGACAAAAAGAGTCATCCTTGACAGGCCACCTGTCAGACTGCATGATATTGAGCCTTAGCCTGACCCAATGCGCCAGCTGGAGAAGCATCCCAACCAAATCTCGAGCGCACAAACAAATTAGGACACACCCGAGCGGGCCCTTGATCCTGCGGCATCTTGCTCTTCCGCAAGAATATTCGTGAGTAAGCCAGATCAGTCTAATCTGACGTGTCGGGCCGAATTGACGTCCACATACATGCATCGACATTACTAGAATATTCTATCTTAGACGCGCTAGGCTAAACCGAAACTTCTAGGTAAATCGACCTAGTCGCGGCGCATACAGCGACTGACGATCTGACTAGCCATGATAGTGCTCCCCAGGATACATACACCATTGCACACCGCGCTCGGTGCCTCACACCAACAAGAGTGCCTCTGATTTCCCTGCACCTGTTTGCCGGCAACGGCTTGGGCATTCTGGGCGCCGGCGGTGCTAGCCAGTACGACACCGGGAGGCCAACAGAAAACGATGGAACAGAAAAGAAGACAAAAGAAGAAGAAAGCGGAAGGATCGCGGCAACAGGCGCGACACAAGACTCACGCGGCGACAGCTGGCGACGAGGTCCACGGCGACGTAGGGGCACAGGAAGCCCCCCAGGCGGCTGAAGGCGTTGGCCACGCCCACGCCCGTCGCGCGCACGTCCGTGGAGTAGAGCTCGGGCGCGTACGCCCACAGCACCGAGAAGGCGCCCATGATGCACGCGCGCGCGCCGAACATGAGCGCCGTCGTCAGGAGAGCCGCCTGCGGCGCCAGCAGCGGCGCCAGGAGCACGCCCGCCGCGAGCAGCAGGCTGCCCAGCGCGCCCTTGCGGCCGAAGCGGTCGACGATGAGGAGCGCGGAGACGAGGCCCGGGAGCTCCGCGCACGACGTGATGAGCACGTTGCGGTAGCTGGCCGCGGCAATGCGGGGGCGGCCCTCCGGCGTGCACTCGCTGCTACTGGCGGTGGCGCTGGCTTCGGCGACGGCGGCGGTGGCTGCGTTGGTGGCGGCGGCGTCCTCCAGCAAAGACCTGCTGGGGATTCTCCTGGGCAGCTCTGAGCTGAGCCTTGGGCTGAGCTGCGGCTCCTCTGCTACAGCACCGGGGTCACTGTCGCTCAAGACTTGCATTCTTCCGCTACTGTGCGAGCGTGGGCCCCAGTTTGGGGTTGTGGGCGTGCGCATGGCGGAGCCCCGCACAAAGTCCCAAAGGCCATGTACTGCTCCCCCTGCTACTGCCCGCATATCATGCAGCGATCGGAGTCTACCTCTGCGTATGCTGCCGTACTTGCCCAAGCCTGTGTCAACCTGGGCCCGAGCCTGAGCCCAAGCCTGAGCTTGGGCCGCATCCCTGCCGTGGACTCCCAGCTCATGCATTCCAGGAGTATGCCGCAGCTCCCTTGGGAAGCTACTGCCCTTCCCGTGAGTGCTGGGCGAGCTCCGCAGACTGTGAGAGGAATGCCAGGCCGTCGAAAGCCTCTCCCAGAGGTCTTCGTCCGCAGCAGAGGCCGTCAGCTTCCTGCCAGGTGTCCCTGTGGCGGTGCCGTTGCCGCTCGCGCTGCTGCAGTGGCCAGATCCGGAAGACCCCGCGACAGTGAGCTCGGTGGTGAGGAGCACCTGGCCGTAGTAGGTGAAGGCACAGGCAAAGAACACGCCCCACAGGAGCAGCGTGGAGCGTCGCAGGGAGCTGCCGAGAAGCTTCCGCAGCTTCCGCTTCACCGCGCCCCCCGCCGCCCGCGCCCTCCAGGCGGCCGTCGGTCGCGCGCCGGAGGGCCCCCGCTTGTTGGCAGCACCTGCAGATTGGGGGAGGGGAGAGAGAAATTATGAGTAGAGGACCTCACGCTCTCAAAGTAGCCAAAAAAAGGCTGCAGTTACTCGGCAGTTCGTGTTTGATTCTCTTGTCTCTGACAACCGCGCTCCTCCTCCAGCACATGTGAGTGCAATGAGAGAGGAAGCAGGAAAAGCTGCCCCCTCCGCTGCTCTGGCACGCATTGCTGCCAAGCAGGGCGGAAAAGAGGGCACAGAGTCGGCTCCTACTTTGGCATGCAAGTTGCTCCCAGTGACTCCCAGTGACATTCTGTCCCCTACCTTGAACAGGGATCCAGCCCCCTGGAACAGCACTCTCGGACTCCATGGAAATGCCGAGTGTAGAAAAGCTGCCAGCAGGAGAGGTCATGACTAGGAGACTACAAGCGTGCGAGCACTACAAGCAATCACGCTCGGACAGTCCGACAGTTCGAGAGTAGACCCGTCAGCCGCCTGCAAGAGGAGTCCTCTTGTGGCACTGATTGACCTCACCCACAAACAGCCACAGCTGGCGGCTCAACACAGGCCAGATCAATTGTTGGCATGAGTCTCCAGATGCCTGCAGCCAGGTGGCGGAGCGCCGAGCCGAGGAAGCAGAACAGGGGAGCACGCAAGCACACGCCGGCGGCAGCCGGTTCGGACTCTCACAGGGGGTGCTGCTCGACTGGGAGAGGACGCCAGGTGGCAGCGCCGTGCCGTTGAGACGCGCCACTCGCTTGAGCACGCCCATGGCCCCCTCCACGTCCCCCTTCACCTGCCGCAGCGCAAGAGAGGGAGAGGGGGAGAGAAAGGCAGGACAAGAGAGAGCACGCCACAAAGCACCGGCACAGGCCTCCCTCAGATCATACGCACCCTCCCCCAGCTCGAGAGCACGCCTCGAGCGAGCCCCTGCTACTCTTGAACGTACTGCCATGATGAAAGCTTTCACCGGGCTTTCCACCGTGGGTACATACATTCTTCCAGCTGGACTGGACAGGTGCCAGGAGGGGGGCTTCTTCTGCCGAGCAGTGGGCAGCCAGCAGCTCGCAGGTTGTTCAGGGGGCCCGACGGCAGGAGCAGGGGACAGCCACGGAAATGCATCGCAAAACTCGGTGCACAAAGCAACCTGAGCAGCAGCTGTTGGCGGGTCCAGCACTGCTCCCACATATATCGTCCGCCGCTAATAACTACCTCCGGTGCCAGGTCTCCATCACACTGCCGAGCCGAGCTACCGACGACGCGGAGCAGCAGCAGCGTCACCCCAGGCTTCAATCTGGTAGCATAGACCTTTGCGGGTAGGAAAGCATCACCGTGTTACTGCGTATTGCAACATGAACCATCCTGTCTCTGCAACGTTATTGGTCCTGCCAAAACCCCACATGCATAGTCCACGGCCAAGCAAGCCACGCCAGACTCTGAAGAAGGATCCACGCAGCAGGAGCAGCCCACAGGTGCACGGCACCGGGCCTCAGCCGCAGCAGAGCTGGCGCACACGCACCAGCAAGAAGCGGGGGGACTCCGGGAGCAGGGGGTAGCAGGCCAGGAGGACCGCGAAGGGGGCGCTGGAGAACAGGATGAGCAGCCTGCAGGCACACACGGCAGCTGGGAGCAGAGCTCCCCGAAGCTCCATCAGTTGGCTGCCCTCTCTCGGCTCTCTGTGAGGCCCTGGGGGGGCGCCGGAGTCGCAAGCGCAAGCACGAGCCCAGCTGCTCGAGCGAGAGTGGGGCCAGGGGCAGGGATGGGGTGGCTCCTTTGAGCACGCCCGCCCTGGGTCACTTAAGTGTGGAGTGAGCGGGAGCGGAGAGAGGAGGCAAGGCTGCCAGCTGCAGGCCAGGCAATGCACCAGATGTCGCCCGGAGTTTGTGTGGGGCCCCAGAGATAGAGACGAAGACGGAGACCGAGACCGGAGACGGAGACGGACTAGCTCGTTGTTGCTTACTACTGATGGAGGAGACACATACTCCTGCTGCAAGCATGCACACGTGCGCTGCAAGTATGCCTCGCAGAGGATGTCTAAGTTCCACACAAGAGGGAAGGCACACTCATGCTCCTGCAAGCGCGCACCCATGCATGCACCGTGCCGGCTGTCGGGACGTCTGCTGGCCAGCACGGCACATGCATGCTCTGCTCCCACTATAACACAGGTCCAGCCGCAGCCAGCCAGCCAGGCGTGCGTGCGTGCGTGCGTACGTCAGGGGAAGGACAGGGGGGGCCTGGATGTAACCCTGCAGCAGTCGAAGATGCATACAGCAGGATGAACGCTGAAACACGTGCAATGAAGGTGTTCTTCAAGAAGAAGGTCGGGATGCGGAGGGGGGGGGGAGA
>WELA01001161.1:20692-30751 GCA_009602735.1 Mesotaenium endlicherianum
CCCCCCCTTCTTCAGGTGGTGGGTACACCAATACACACCCCCCCTCCGAAAGTGCTCCAGAGTACCAAAGCCATACTACAGAGTAAGGTAAGGCGGACACGCGCCTCTCACAGACGCTACGTGAGGGGCGCCTCACTGAGGTGTCGGCCACCCACTCTACCCAAGTGAGACACTCCTTTCTTCCTCACATGTGCCAGAAACGAATCAAATCACGAATCTAGCTCGTGCCATACGGAACGCGTGCAGACAGGTGTGCAGAGAGCCAGAGAAGGGTTCCGGGTGAAGCTGGCACGACACATGTTGGCCGCGTGTGCAGGCTGCGAGAGAGAGCGGGGGCGCACCTGAGCGCGCCGAAGAAGAGCGTCAGGACAGCTGTCGCGAAGAAGCCCGGCCGCCGGCCCTTGATGTCCGACAGAGTGCCCCAGCAGTAGGACCCCCTGCCTCACACGTCATCCCATGAAATTGGACGCCACCGAGCATCGCATCGTCAGCCAGTCAATCGGCCGAGAATCTACCTCCGAAGTTTGATGCAGAGTGAGATTTATCAGATGGGACTTTGACTACATAAGGTTCTTAGGGTTGAGGTTTCTTAAACCTGTAGAGTAGCTGTCGGGCAAGGTCGCCGCCTACGCGCGTATGGAGTGAGAGAGAGTGCGAGATGACTAAGCATGTCCCTGAGCCACGTCAGCGCGACAGGCCGGTACGGGTACAGTTGACTACCATTTGACTGCAACAGCAGTCAAAGTTCCGTACATTTCCCGGGAGGTGTGTAAGGTGCCCCTCATGTTGACAATTTTTGCGCCTCTTTCAGGAGTACCTCTAAGTACCTTGAAGTGATTGTAGTACTTGAAAAGAGCGCGTTGTTTGAAAGATAGTCAACTCAAAAAATAGGCATGTGTACAGGCCAGCGCCTCTCAAAGGTGGAGTTTGCCAAACTTTCAGCCCTCTACTACCATCATCCAAACACTCTCATTGGCATGGTGATTGCTCTTTGCAGCTCTATCGTGAGCAGCCATGGAGAGGCTTTGCCTCGCCTGAAGCCGCAGAAGAGCTCAAAGGGGTTATTGGAGAGGACACTCTGTGTCGAAGCGGCGACTTGTTAAGAAAAGGAGGGCGTGGGCAGCCATGGCTGGCATCCATGGCTGCCTGTTGCTGGGAGACTATATGAGATTGTAGGGGGGTGTCGGGCAGGGAGAGAGCGTCTGTTTGAGCAAGAAGAGACGGCCAGCTATGGCCGGCAGTGGCCGCAGCACCTTTCTACGAAGGCACAAGAGGGGTTTGAGGAGGGTTTTGTCGCTGAAATGAAACTGGAGGACACGCTTGGAAGCCCGTCGTTAGAAAGTAAAATGTGCGGATTTCCTACGCATGTATACAAGGCTACGACACCAAGGACCAGCTTCAGTTATGTAGGGTGGTTTCGACACCTTCCTGTGAGAGACGAGCATGCAATTTTCTAGAGAAGGCACGTATGTGATGCGAGAAAGTGATGAGAGCAGCAAGCAAGGCCTCCACAAAAGAAAAGAGCAAGGCGACAACTGATGAGTGTTTACAGTGAGGGAGTTTGTTGACCCTCGCGCTGACTCAGGTGTGGCCTTAGATGAGAACACACGCTGGACGGACCCCATCGACGACAACAACTACGACAGGGCATTGGAATGAAACTGGAAGATGGCGCAACTGCAGGCGCTGGCATGGCGCGAGGGGGAAAGAGGAACGTACAAGAAGATGCCGAGGAAGACTGCGCTGGAGAGGAAGCTCTGCTGCTGAGCTGTCAGGCCCCACTCACACATGGCCTGCTCACATTCAAGAGGTGCATGTTTATCACTACGTTGCACTATCAAAAATTCCTCTCGTCTTTTATTAGGGAGTGTGTGCTGTGGCTCGCGAGGCAGAGGGTCAGTCTAAGTGGAGCATATGGGGCTGCATGAAGGGGCGTATGCCAGGGATATATTCAGCTCAGGAATATATATATATGCATCGTATAATGAAATATTTGCTGAAGCTGACAGAGGGCACCACCATCTCCACCCCATCGCAAGACCATTCTTAGCCATGGAGGGAAAAGTGCAAGCTATGCAGCAAACAGTTTAGTTGTCAGCCTGCTGTTGATTCCCTGACACTCCCCTTCTGCGATGGGTGTCTCATGACTGCTGGACATCATTTTGAGATACATATATAATCCCGCAAAAGAAAAAAACAAAGGAGCTGCGCCAACGTAATGACGCCAGTCACCCGTGCTCTCGGTGCATCTGCCTACACAGCAATCTGTGGTGCACCAAACATGACAACAAACAACAAGACAACTTCCACTCGGCCTTGTGGAGCTGGGAAGACATCGGACCAGCTCTAGCAGCAAGAAGACCAGCCCCAAGAACTCAAAGATCGTGCAATGGCACATACCATCACACGCTCAAAGTCGATACATACAGTGCGTGCAAATTGCCGTGCTCATGAAGGAGATTCGACGACATACCGCTGGTCCGATGTAAGACAGGAGAATCATCTCCATGGCGTCCGCCAGGAACGACATGCCCGTGTAGATCACAAGGCCCGCTTGAAATCGCCCAAAGCCTGCGGGTGCGGAGATGGGGGGGATGTGCCAAGCCTTCATTTAGACTTGAAGGTAGGACCAGCTTCACTGCCCTGACGACTCTTGGGAAACGTTGAGACAAAGAAATGAATAATCATTCAGAAATCACAGAGGCTACGCCTATCCTGAGGCCAACTGACTGTTGTTTTCCTGTCCATGGGGACTGACCACCGGGAGTACAGCAGCCTGCTGCGGAGAAAGGAAGCGGCAGACACTAAATTTGCAGGTCCGCCAGCTTCTACACAAGTGTAATTATCCTCCACTTCACAAGAATAGTCATTCTCCGGAAGCCAGAGACCTTCACCATACCGCGCTCACTTGGTCCGTGAAGGTGTAACGAAAGGACAACAAGACATGCCCCTGCTATGATTGGATGCAAAGAGGGGACTCTTGCATTGTTTCCAAACTAAACACAGAGCAGTCTCTTCTTTTTTGCGAGGTAGTCATTATCAGTGCCAGCTGTTTCAGAGTGTGCTCCTGGACAACGTGTACGAGCTGACTGGTGCTGACTGGTGCTGACTTAGCTCCTCGTCAAGAGTTGCAGTAGACCTGCACGTCAATGACAACTGTTTGCGCGTGTCCTTTCCTGTCCTTATGGTAATGTTTTTTTACTTGCATGCACACGGGGGGTTGAGATCCCGCCTGCATTGACACTTACCAATCGCATCAATTGCTTCCTCGATTGTATAGTGCCCCTCAACAACATCGCCCCTCCACTCTGGTCCGCTACTCTGGGACTTGCCGTCATCCTGACAGATAATGACCAAAGAATCATGTGCAATATATGGCTCACAGGTCAGCGCCTCGAAACGGCCTACCATAAAAGGTGCCAGATGTAGATGCATGCGTGAAGTGGTCTAAACAATCATGCTGCGGGTGCATAGAACTATAGGTCAGTGACAAGAAAATTGCCTACCATATCAGGTGTTAGATGCAGATGCATGTAACAGGATGTAAAGGTGCTGCTCAACTTTATTACAGCAGGTAACAAGAGCTCGCCTATCAGCAACAGAAAGAAGTAGGCAAAGTTCAAGGGTTGCTGCCGATTGCAATACTGAGGATGAGTTAGATACATGAGACTTTCAGTAATAATTTATCAATTATACCTCCGTTGGAAGGAGATAGACCAGTGACTCCTCCTCAGGGCGAAGAAAAACTTCGCCTGTCTTTCGCGTCATCTCTATGGCCATGAATCATAGGCGACTGCTATCGTCGCATAAAAATTCCATCAAAATACCACTGTTATTGGTCTCAATGATTGTTGGATTGCTGATGCAGCACCCTCTGACCCGTCGAATTCCTAAAGTAGTAGTAAAATAATCTCTCTCCGCTTTGTTGCAGTGCCTCGACTAAATCGCCACTTCAGGCAGCATGAGTCATTGTATTCGAATACGACAGTTGTAATGATTACTAGGGTCTACAATACGTTATACAAGTTCATCAATCAGGTGTTCGCGCTAGCAAGAGCAATCAACAAACAGCCCGGAAACAAATCACCTCCTACAAGAATCTGGAATTAGTAATTCTGTCACACTTATCGCTTAGGTGCTACGAGAAGACGCCCGGGTCACACTCAGCTGATAAGAACTAAAGAACAAACAACCTCAGCAACCACGACGGAATAGATGGTCGAAGCAGGACCTTCATTAAGGTCCAAGGAATATGGGTCGATCGTGAGCAGTCGTGAGAGTGTTGGTGTGGGGGGGAGTTCAAAATGGCTCTCCTTCGCTTCTGTGGCGAGGTCTGGACTATGCGCACTTGGCTTGCGCCAGGCTCACAAGATCCAATGATAGTACGTCCGTACAGAGATGGTACTTTTCCTGTCAAGCTTAAACAAGCAACACGCGTCAAAACGGGCATGTTTTTTAACTTCTCAATCACCGACATAGGATCATCGAGGTCATCCGATAATTGCTTAAAAAACATTTGAGATAAATGCTGAATTTAACCTAGAGGAGTTGGACAATCACCGTGGGCCACAATGGGCACCGGCCTTATCGGCACTCTCGAAGGTACGCAGAGCTAATGAGACTGCATGCATGCCGGGACTGATCGAGATTTGAGACCAAGGATATTCGATTGGTGCGAAGTAAATTTTGGTCGATGTAGCCGCACCAGAAACACCCCTATGTGGAGAAATATCACAAAAGTCTTCTCAATATTATCATAAGCCAATTATGGCAAAATCTTTGAAGGTTCGGCAGAAGTACGAGACGCAAATTTACTCCCATGCATGATCGAGATCCTTGTACCTGCATACAGGGTGACGACCGAATGCGAAGTTGCACTTCTAGACACTTATATACCATGTCTCCGCCAAACAGTCACACGTTAAACAAAAGTGCTGCATAGTACATCGCATGATGACAGAGAATAAGTGTTTCTATATCTCAATTCATGTGCTATTTGTCCCCACTTTGAAGTTCCGTGTATGAAATGGTGCTAACATGCAGGTGAAACATGTTGCTTGGACCAAGACTTCACACGTAACGAGTTTCTCTAATCTCTACCAATTTTCATAAGAATAAACACGAGAGTCGTATCGCAGACGCCATTGCCAATCTTAAGTGCTACAGCTAAATACCCGACGACTAGGAACTCGTAGTGACATTCATGATCACAGGTGAGTCTTGTTTCTTGCTAGCTAATAGAGTTCTGCTTCTTCCAATGCAAGGTTTGATCCATAGTAACTCGTATACAGATTGAAAAAACTGTGAAAGAATGCCCAAAGGAAATATCAGTACGAGGTAATGGACAAGCAGCATCAGTTCAGAGCGAAGAAAGTTGCTTATATTGGGCCATAATGGCAAGTGTGAGGTACTTGGACTATCATAATAGCTGGCTACAACTAACTCAAATATATGGGCTTTCCTTTATATAATATAGAACATGCTATTATTTCTACACTGGATTACTCATGCTGCATAATTGAGCATCATAAGCAAGAACAGCAGCTATCTCTAATGTGCTCGGCACGTCCGTAGGATGTTTGTCAGTGGGCCTAGGGCTATTCCATATGGAATGAGGAGCCCAAAAGAATAAGACTCAAAGCGTGGCCTTGAATCATATCATACGTTACAAGCCAATCATGAACTCATAAATGCTACAATTTTCAATATAGAAAAAGTAATGCAAGAAGACCGCGGGTCAATTGCGCACAAACCGCCTTAGTCCACAATTGGACACCGACCATACTACAGTTCTTTTACAGGCTGGGAAGAGCCTGTCCGAGCTTGTTGAGCCCAAACCCAAAGGGAAAGAGCGGCGTCGACTCCTCCAGCTTGTTCGCACTGATGCGGTTCGTCGCCGGATCGGGGAACCACGTGAAGGGCAGCCGGCCGACAAAGTCAAACTGGGGCGAGAAGAGCGCGTCCGCGATGCCCTGCCCGGCCTCGGAGCCCGGCAGCCACGCCGCAACGAACGCATCCATGCCCGCCACGAGGTGGTCGACCTCCATGACGCGCCCGGAGATGAGCACCACGACGCACGGCATGCGACCGCACACGGCAGTGACGGCCGCTTGCGAGCGCGCCGAGAGCTGCAGGTTCTGGTTGTCGCCGTAGTACTCTGTGTAGGGCAGCTCGCCCACCACCACGATGCCGTAATCCGCGCTCTCCTCGCCAGTCGGCTGCTCCACGTACTGCACGTGCGCGCGGCCCGCCGCCGCCCGCTGCACGCCCTGCAAGACCGTGGTCCCGTTGGTGATGTTGCCCACGCCCCCCTGCCACTTGATTGTCCACCCGCCGCACTGCTTCCCCACGTCGTCCGCGTGGCTACCGGCCACCAGCACGCGCGCCCCGTCGAGCGGGAGCGGGAACATCGAGGAGCCGGCGCCGGCGCTACCTGGCACCGCGCTCTCCGGCCGGCGCTCGTTCTTGAGGAGCACCAGGGTCTCGCGGGCCGCCTTGCGCGCGAGCTCGCGGTGGGGACCGGAGCCAATCTCGGGGATGAGGCTGCGCTGCGCGCACGCATTCTCGAAGAGGCCCAGCTGCACCTTGAGGCGGAGCACGCGGCGCACGGCGTCGTCGATGCGGTCCATGGCCACGTTGCCCTGCAGGACCTCCGAGCGGAGCGCGCCGATGAAGGCCTGGTACGTCGTGGGCACCATGATCATGTCCAGGCCCGCGTTGATCGCCGTCCGGATCTGGTCGCGTGGCGGCAGAGGGGGGCGCAAGTAGCGGAAGATACGAGAAGCAGAAAGTGAGAGATCGAGAGTTAGCAAACTTCGCTGGGACTGGCGCCCGCGTGCACACTTTGCAAACACAGACACACACGCACACACGCGCGCGTGCATGTACTTTGGAGGGCCCAGTGCGCCCTGCACGTCGGCTGTTCAATTCCCCCCCCTCACAGGGTTTGCCAGGGTAGGGGGGAGGGTGGGGGCAAGGGGCGGGGGCGGGGGGCGGGGGAGGGGGACCGCATCTGAGGATGCCTGCTTTGCATGAGTGTTGCACCCCTGCCAAGTGTTTCCTGACATTCTTGACTGGAGAAGAACAAAAGAGCAAAGAAGAGTGCCGGTGTCCAGAGTGCGACTGGCAAGCGTAGCATGCCTGTCCTCTGACCGCCCACATCGCACGGCCCTGGCTGCTGCAAGTTGCTCGACGACAGACGTGGCTGCCCTGCTTGCCTCCTCACCACCCATGGGTTTTTTAACGAACTTGCCCCCGTCAAACCATCCCAATTCCAGTCCCACTCCCACTGGAGTTGAGGCATTGGAAGCTGCCCCTCCTTCACATCTGCACGCGCCCCCCCTCCCGACTGCGCTCTCCAGCTGCGGTTCCCCCTATGCCCCGCAGCCACGTGGAAGGAATGCTCGGCAGCACAGAAGCTGAAAACCCTCAATTGACTTTTCTTTGAGTATATGCTGAAAGAAATGCGCTGAAAGAAATGCACAAGAGCAAAAGTTTGCTGCACAGTGCACACACACGGACACACACACGCACACGCACACACACGCACACGCAACACAAAGAGAGCGAGAGGGACACACACCTGGCAGGCCCAGTTGCAGGGGATCTGCTGGATGGCGGCCCAGTCCGACACCACCACGCCCTTGAAGCCCAGCTCGCCCTTGAGCACGTCGGTGATGAGGTACCCATTGGCGTGCATCTTGAGCCCGTTCCAGCTGCTGTAGCTGATCATGGTGGTAAGCACCCCCCGCCGCACGGCGTCTCGGAACGGCGGCAGGTGCACCTCGCGCAGCTCTGCCTCCGAGACGCGCGTGTCGCCCTCGTCCTTGCCGCCGTATGTGCCGCCGTCGCCCACAAAGTGTTTCGCCGTCGCCGCCACCAGATACTCTCCGGGGACCATGGACGCCGGGTCGCCCGGGCTCGTCGCCGCCGTCTGCAAGTGCAGTTTTCAGAGACGCGGCGCGGAGGTAGAGAAAACGGACCGGAGGTACTCGTCAGCGCGCGTGTTGTAAGGGCTCGGAGCAGAGGAGCGGAGTGAAGAAGCGTGTATGCAAGGGGGTCTGGGAAGCATGGGTGCTTTTGTCTGCCGCCCACTGGGGGTCCACGGAACGGGCCCCCGAACAGAGAAGCGGGGGGGAGGGGAGGCACTAGTAGTCGGATGCAGGCCGTTTGGGAAGCATGGGTGACTGATTTGAAAAGGTCTTCTTCTCCATCTTCTATATTTTGTGCTTATGGGCTCCATCCGTCACGAGCGGAAGGAAGGGNGAGCACCAGGGTCTCGCGGGCCGCCTTGCGCGCGAGCTCGCGGTGGGGACCGGAGCCAATCTCGGGGATGAGGCTGCGCTGCGCGCACGCATTCTCGAAGAGGCCCAGCTGCACCTTGAGGCGGAGCACGCGGCGCACGGCGTCGTCGATGCGGTCCATGGCCACGTTGCCCTGCAGGACCTCCGAGCGGAGCGCGCCGATGAAGGCCTGGTACGTCGTGGGCACCATGATCATGTCCAGGCCCGCGTTGATCGCCGTCCGGATCTGGTCGCGTGGCGGCAGAGGGGGGCGCAAGTAGCGGAAGATACGAGAAGCAGAAAGTGAGAGATCGAGAGTTAGCAAACTTCGCTGGGACTGGCGCCCGCGTGCACACTTTGCAAACACAGACACACACGCACACACGCGCGCGTGCATGTACTTTGGAGGGCCCAGTGCGCCCTGCACGTCGGCTGTTCAATTCCCCCCCCTCACAGGGTTTGCCAGGGTAGGGGGGAGGGTGGGGGCAAGGGGCGGGGGCGGGGGGCGGGGGAGGGGGACCGCATCTGAGGATGCCTGCTTTGCATGAGTGTTGCACCCCTGCCAAGTGTTTCCTGACATTCTTGACTGGAGAAGAACAAAAGAGCAAAGAAGAGTGCCGGTGTCCAGAGTGCGACTGGCAAGCGTAGCATGCCTGTCCTCTGACCGCCCACATCGCACGGCCCTGGCTGCTGCAAGTTGCTCGACGACAGACGTGGCTGCCCTGCTTGCCTCCTCACCACCCATGGGTTTTTTAACGAACTTGCCCCCGTCAAACCATCCCAATTCCAGTCCCACTCCCACTGGAGTTGAGGCATTGGAAGCTGCCCCTCCTTCACATCTGCACGCGCCCCCCCTCCCGACTGCGCTCTCCAGCTGCGGTTCCCCCTATGCCCCGCAGCCACGTGGAAGGAATGCTCGGCAGCACAGAAGCTGAAAACCCTCAATTGACTTTTCTTTGAGTATATGCTGAAAGAAATGCGCTGAAAGAAATGCACAAGAGCAAAAGTTTGCTGCACAGTGCACACACACGGACACACACACGCACACGCACACACACGCACACGCAACACAAAGAGAGCGAGAGGGACACACACCTGGCAGGCCCAGTTGCAGGGGATCTGCTGGATGGCGGCCCAGTCCGACACCACCACGCCCTTGAAGCCCAGCTCGCCCTTGAGCACGTCGGTGATGAGGTACCCATTGGCGTGCATCTTGAGCCCGTTCCAGCTGCTGTAGCTGATCATGGTGGTAAGCACCCCCCGCCGCACGGCGTCTCGGAACGGCGGCAGGTGCACCTCGCGCAGCTCTGCCTCCGAGACGCGCGTGTCGCCCTCGTCCTTGCCGCCGTATGTGCCGCCGTCGCCCACAAAGTGTTTCGCCGTCGCCGCCACCAGATACTCTCCGGGGACCATGGACGCCGGGTCGCCCGGGCTCGTCGCCGCCGTCTGCAAGTGCAGTTTTCAGAGACGCGGCGCGGAGGTAGAGAAAACGGACCGGAGGTACTCGTCAGCGCGCGTGTTGTAAGGGCTCGGAGCAGAGGAGCGGAGTGAAGAAGCGTGTATGCAAGGGGGTCTGGGAAGCATGGGTGCTTTTGTCTGCCGCCCACTGGGGGTCCACGGAACGGGCCCCCGAACAGAGAAGCGGGGGGGAGGGGAGGCACTAGTAGTCGGATGCAGGCCGTTTGGGAAGCATGGGTGACTGATTTGAAAAGGTCTTCTTCTCCATCTTCTATATTTTGTGCTTATGGGCTCCATCCGTCACGAGCGGAAGGAAGGG
>WELA01001161.1:30865-76564 GCA_009602735.1 Mesotaenium endlicherianum
GGGAGGGGGGGAGGGGGGGGGAGGGAGAGGAGCACAGGCCACAGCTCCACGAGCAAAGAAGTTCCAAGCCACAAGCCAGTAGCTTTCCCCACACCCCACACCCAGCCAATCAAAGAAGCAGTGCGCTGGCAGGGCGGGCAGGAGCCAGCGGCGGCTACCTGCCAGCCGTCGATCTCGGAGGTGAGGTTGCGCACGAGGTCAGTCTCCTCGCTGAAGCTCTCGTAGCAGCGCCCCCACCTGGGGTCGCGGCACACGGCTATGGTGGGAGCAAACGCCCACCGGATGCCCGTCGCCGCCACCTCCTGCAGCACCAGCACCAGCACCGTCGTAGCACCCACACGTCGTGTTTCTGTTAGGTGCTGCTGTTGGCTGCTGCTGGAAGCCTTCGTATTTCTGAGGAAGGCATAAGGGGGGACAGACGCTGCCGTTTTTCTGCTACGTGCACAAAGTTTAGCTGCGGGGTGGTATGCATGAGCAAGCTATCATAACGTAGATAGGTAAGGCAAGAAGACAGGAACTTCAGTCTCCACTTCTTAAGCTGGGAATGAGAATGCTGCTACTCCTGGGAGATAAGATTCACACACGCGGCAACAAGAATAAAGATAATTTGGAATTATTAATTTGCCGACTCATATAAGAATGCTACATTCTGGTGATTGTTTTAAATGGACTACTTCCGTTCGTCTTCCCTCGACGAGCATAAAGCCTCCAAGCAGCTTTGAGTTGTGACAGTCAAGCTACTGCTATTAACTGAGTGCCACTTGAGACAGCATGCTGTTTCTCAAGTTAGCAGCACCCTTCATCTCGTTCGTGCTTGCACGCGCTACTGTAGTTGGCCAGATTGCACCTTCTGTTGCATTTTCCCTCAGACACACACGGGCAGACACACGCGCATGCACGGGTACACACTGATACGCCGCATTAAGAAATGATATGCATTTGTGTATATACATGTATCTCCATCTATGTACATGATCAAATATCTGGAGTGCGAAAGAGGGAAGAGAGAGGGAGAGGTAGAGGGAGAGGGAGAGAGAGAGAGGGCGTGGATGCAAGCGGACCTTGGCCGCCGCTGCAGCAATCTTTTTGACCAGCCCCGGGTTGCGAGTGGCCCCCAGACCCACGTGGTGGGGGAAGATGGTGGCCCCGTCGACGTTGTTGTGGCCGTGCACCGCATCCACGCCGTACAGCATGGGGATGCGCAGCCGCGTCTTGGACGCCTTGGCGGCCATGTTGTCGACGAGGTCGGCCCACGCCTCGGCGGAGTTGCCCCAGGCCGGTGCGCCCCCCCCGCCGCTGCGCAGAAAGGGAGGAGAACGATAAAGGTGAGAGCAATGAGAAGAGGCAAAGAAGCGAAGAAGAGTTGAGCCCGTGGGCAGCATCCACACGGCATTTCACGCAGGACAGCTTGAGTGCCGCTGTAAGGGGGACCGACAAAAACAAGAGTGTATGAACTTTGTTTGGAGCACACGGTTGTGGTGCCGGGGGCCAAGGCCATGCCTGCTGGGAGCAGAGCGTAGCAGGAGTGAGTCGTGCAGAGGGACCTGTGCGGAGCGTGAGAAACCGCAACTAGCAGGGCTCCTTTGTGCTGGCTTCTCCTGCCCTGTCTTGTCATCGTCTCGTATGTCATGGCAGCTTCACAGAAGATATATGCCTTGTGGAATATAGAGTGAACTAAATAGTATATACATATTATATATGTACACTACTGTTATATAGTATACATCACACCCACGACTCCAGTGTAGAGGCCAAAAGCACCAAGCTGTGTTTGACAGCACTCAGGACTGCCACAAGCTGCTGCTTCCCGATGTTCCCAAAAATGTGCACAACTAGTCACATACTGTGAATCCTCCTCCTCTGCGGAAACAGCCATGGAGGTCAAGAGTTTGGCGAGACATCAAAACCACGTGACTGAATAAAGATCGCACTTTGACGGACATGCACCTACCTGAGAACGGAACCAATGAAGTAGTTGGTGATGTCTTCGCCGCTGCCGACAGCCAGCTGGTCCACCTGTCACCGCGAGGGGGGGCGCCAGGAAGGAAGAGCTGAGGATGGTGTTCAATTAGAGAGGAGACCAAACTACTTCAAGAGCCCAGCTTCTTCATTTGATGACACGAGCCCAGCTTCAACAATGCATGACACAAGCCCCAAGCTCGACACGTCTGACAACAAGTGGGCCCATTTCATCATCAACAACAGCGATTAAACTTTTTTTTTTTTTAAAAAAAGCGGAACAATTCCGGTCTCCGGTCGCCTCTGAACTCGCTTGCCCCCCAAAAATTACGTGCCATTTGCCCACTTGAAAGTAAAAAGGCTGCTGCATTGCTCCATGCTCATCGACTGTACAGCGTCATGAGGGGCACTGCGAGTAAAGGCCGGCTGTTCCAGCTTTGCACTGCACGGGCAGAAGACCCTTGTTCGTTTGCCAAATCTTCGTCCTCATTGCCCAGCCCAGCACTGCATTGGCAGCTTTGGCCCCCGAGTACACTTCCTTCCAACACTCCTGCACTGCAAGAAAGCGAGCGCGATGGCACGAATTCAGTTTGAGAGTTTCCTTGGAGAGAAACGTCTGCCCCTTACCTGAGTCATCTGGCCTAGCTTCTCGTCCAGAGTCATGTCCTCGACTCGGGGAACTGCACAACGCACACAGCACGATTCACGAGCTGTTGTCAGCAACACCACAGCGCCGCATCTGTTCCCTGCAGTCCGACGGTGATGATGCATTCACTAGCTCACACTGCACGGAAGCTGCAGCTGCCAGCTGTCTCAGTTCTGAAGATGGCTTTAGAGGCCCGGCTCCCCTCAATATGATTTGTATGTCGTGGTATTGACCACTGACTAGCTGGCGGATCAAATTGGCGCCTAGCTGGAATTTCTTAGAGTGTCGAGCAGCCACTTTTGGATAAGGCACAGACACGGGGCCTCAAATAGAGCTTTGAGGAGACAATGTTTCTTTGAGTTCCCACTGCTAGTTGTGCAACCCATTCTACTTCGTCTTGAGAGTTACTGGTGCAAGTGAGATCAAGAGAAAATGCTTGCACATACGACTGAAAGGGGGTCAAAACATTTGAGTGACAAAGTCTTACCAGGGACTTTGGTAGGAATACACTTCTCTGGCTTGTACATCTTGGTAGCATTCCCAGGCGGTGGGGGCAGCTGTATGGAAAGTCTCAGCAAGATTCTCCTCTCCAGAGATAACAGGCCAGGCCCAAACATGCCTGCACCTGCCATGAAAAAAACTATTGCTGAAAGGGCTATCAATAGTATCCACGGCTTCTGTCGCCTCCGCAGCTGGTCATGGCTTTCCCCACTGCTGATATCATGGCGGCCCTCCTCCGCACAGCAGAGACTGTCGGAACTGCGTAAAGGACTGTACTGCATTTTCTCTTCTTCCGTCTACAGTTTCTTGGAAAGAAATCAAGGCAGTGAGCGCGTATGTTCAGAACACCTCTGGTTTTGCCGCAAGGCAAAGAAATATTGCTCTCAGCGGGAACTGAGGACTTCGAGAGACGCTCGGCAACAGACCGAGTACTTGATCAAGTGTCCAGCTTATACGCAGCAGTAGAGAAACGAACTAGAGAGTGCAAGTCAGTCCGAAATTTTTAGATAGATTGTCACCAACAAGTGTCGTGAGATCAGGCTAGTAAGAACCTCGAGACGTTCTTACTTGCTGCCACTCGAGCCCCAAGCAGTGTGCGCTGCTAGTCTAGCGTTTTGCCTTATTCCAATACGGACATTAAAAGCCAATAGGGACCGCCTCGTCAAGTCGCTACTCGTACCTGGGACGAGATCAAGTTGGATCTAGTCAACAGTTGCGGAATCCCTCGAGTCGACCGACATTTTAGAAAAAGCTGCGCCGCAGTTTGCCGCAATGGGCCCGAAAGGATGTGTCTGCTTGTGTTCGGTCATAATTTGAGGCAGAATACGAGGAGTTAATGCATTTTAGTCAAATGTCGTGCATTTCAGAGGCCAATGTATCTTGTTTTCATTCCAGCTTTTTGTAATATACCATTTTGAAGGGCCGACGTCCAATGCCAGCTCAGAGTTGACGCATACGTACTAAAAAACAGATAAGATAAAGAGAGATACAGTCATTGTTACTGCCAAAAGCAAGCTTAGTGCAGCAGAAAGCAGCAACATGCGTGTAGTAGTTAATGTGACTGCTTGTGACCTGTGCAGGACCACTTTCTTAAACTTTAAGTGAGACAATTTTCTGCACCCAGCTGCAAGTCGGCTATTGAACACCTGGGCTTTATTAGTATGCAATAGCATGCTATATAGTGCTATACAATAAACACTAGCGCTGCCAAAAGCTTCAATATTTTGCCTGATGTCGCTTGTGCTGATTAAGGTGTGTAGCACAAGAGGTCACATAGTTGATGTGGCATTGTGGTTTGCCACGAACAGGACATAGTTGGCATCACCAATTTGAATGGACGTCACATATTCACAGAGTCGTTTGCCGTCAAAGTCAAGACTGGTCGAGAGACCCTAGATTGCCCTGGACTGACTTAACGCCCTAGACTGCCCGAGACATGCCCGAGACCACCCGAGACAGCTCGGGACATTCTCAAGTCCCAACATGATCGTATCAACTGGTAGTTTGTGGGCTGCATGCGATCGCGCGCGACGGCCTGCAACGGGCCGATTTTGCTAGAGCGCGACCGTGCGCGACGTCTGGCGAGCGAGTGCGATCCGAGCGAAAGCCCAATATCCGTGCGAGGACCGGCGACCTCTCGAGAACGATTTGTGCGAGTACTTGCGGATGGGGGAAGGCATGTACCCTCACGTCACTTGTCGTCAGTCGTGTTCGAGATGATTCGAAACGGTCGAGACTCTTCGAGTGCGGCGGGCCGGCCCATGCACTATAAATGTGCATCGGATGTCTTCGAAATCGTCATTCGACTTACATTCTTTTTGCGGTTCTGTTTGCGCAGGCAGTCGCGACTGGCGAGCCATGGCCGCTGGCGGGAGCCTGGAGGGGAGCAGGGGGCGGACGGGACCGAGGTGATTTAGATCGACGAGGTGAGTTCGTTCGACCCTCGCTCGTGTATTGAAGTTTCCGGAGTTTGTGGCGTCGATGCGTTGCTGTTTGTCATTTAGTGGTGTCGATGCGATGGTGTCGTGTGTGGTCGTTTGGTCCGGGCCAATTCGTCGCCCCCTCACAAAGTCGAAAATGACCACGCGAGTATCATGCAGCGGTTTGTGGTCTGCGTGCGATCGGTCGCGGGGCCCTGCAACGGGCCGAATTTGCCTCACCGAGAGCGACGCCTCGCGAGCGCGTGCGAGCCGGACGACAACACATTTTGCGCGCGACTGACGGCGACCTCGCGCGAACGAATTGTGCGAGCTGAGTGTCGCGCCCGCGCTTGCGCGTGGGATTTCGGGGTCGGATTCTGGGTCGTTTGACATGTTCGAGTGCCTTCGAACACGTCAGGCTGGGTCGGGGTCGATGCACGCTCCGAGTGCGCCGGACCGGCGCACCATAAATTCTTGGTGCGGGCGTCGAAATCGTCATTTGGATTCATATTTTGTTGTTTTGTGCTGTGCAGCAGCGACCGAGGACTCAAGGAGCCGTGGCCATGGGCACTGGGGGGAGGCGGGGGAGCGGGGGGCGCGCCGGAGCGAGGTGAGTTGTGTCGGGCCTGCCTGGAGTGTTGCTTCTTGGCCGCGACTTGTCTCGCGTGGTGATATTTCCGAGTCGTGTTGTGGGTCTGTAGCGCCGGTGCGTGGTTAGTCGTTTGCTCCTTGCCTGCGATCGTTTTGTCCGCGGTCGCTTGCTGGATGGCATGTCGTCGCCTTCCCGCAATGTTCCTTCAATTTTGGAGTTGTGATGTCGCGACTACTATCCGTTTGACGGTGCCGCACGCGCAGCGCAAGCTACGGCCACCCAGGTACGGAAAGTCAACGTTGACTCACCGACCACTTGACTGATTTCGTCGCTGTCAACGGTTATGTCAGCATCAAGACCACTGGCGAGGGGTCAATGTCAATGTGCCCCACACCCAGGAATGGGGGAGGTTTTGACAGCATAGACAGCCGTGAGACTAGAAGCTGGGGATCAGTGATGAGCCGCCCAGCAGGTACCAAGTCTAGTACTGTGTGACTTGCAGATTAAGCCAGGTCATGGCCGCAATGCCAAGATAGATTACGGCCGCCCGAGTGGGAATCTTGAGCAAGTGGCATTTGCTTGTACACACCGTGCAGGAGTTCTTAGCCATGAGCCAATTAGGCGTGACTGCCAGCTGAGAAGCTAAGCAGCCACGCGCGACAGTCACGAGGTGTGCATGCATGCTGAGTGACTACAAGTTTGAGTTGAGCATGGCTAGGCAGAAGCGACATGCAGCTAAACTTTGTGACTAAGCACGGCATTCTCGAAGGATGACGCTGTGTGGTGCCTGCAAAAGGCACAAACCTTGCCTGAGACATGTCATTCACTCTCACGCACTTTTGCCAAGAAGCAGAGGAAGCAGAAGGAAGGAGAAGAAGGGCGCGAAGAAGAAGAAGAAGTTCCCAAGGCCATTGGAGGGTCGAGGCCCCACGCTTCTGCCGACGCTGAAGATTCTTCTCAGTGTATCATAGATAAGTTAGGATTGTAGGAGTTCCCAAGAGGGAATCTCACTGTTGACAGCAGGAGGACTGCAGAGTAGAATCTGCTAGGAGACTAGCACAGATTCGGCCGAACGCTACAAGTGTGTGTGAAGCAGCCTTAAAATGGTGAGTTGTGTGTTAGTTTTCAGGTTCTCAGAAGTCGCATTCGTATCTCAAAGAGAGAGAGAGTAGTATTGACAGATAAAGCTCTCAGTGAAGAACTAAGTGAGCCTAGCCTGGTAGTGAAGAGCTGCTAAGGCGCGGTGTTAAGTGAAGAGCTTGACCCAGGCCAGCATAGACGTGTAGTTTCAGAGTTTTGTAAGCTGTGACTTGCGAAAGTTAAGCGAAAGCCTAAAGGGCGATTTTCTCTGAACCTGACGTTGTATGTCAAGCTGCTTAAAGTGTGATTTCTGCAAACTACAATTTGCTCGCCTGTGAATCTAAGAACTTTAAGGCATAAAGCCTATGTGGAAGTAAGTGACTTCCGTCCTACTTTTGAGAACCTGGTTCTGTGGTTCAGGTGAATAGAAATTCCCAAGCAAATTGGGGATTGAGGCCTGTGAGGGCCGCCGGTGCTCAACTTGGAAGGGGACCCAGAGAAATTCAACTGTACATGCGGTTGAGGAGTGGAAGACTTTATTATCCTGTGGAGCCTGCGGAAGGTTCTGATTCAAGCCAGAGTCCACGAGGAAGTGAGACATCTGAGCGCACGGATAACCTGTGAAGTGAGCAACCGTCGGGAGACGAGTCTCGCCATACTGCCACGAACGGTGAGAATCCGTATTACGAGCGAGTCTTTGTACCTAATTTAGGCAGAGAGCACGACGTGTCGGGTAAAGATAGTGAGTCTTGGTCACCATTCGAAATGACTGGTGATGATAAGGATGAAAATCATAAGTTCAAGCTGTCTACAAAGTGTTTTAGTGGACGAACCGGTGTAAATAGTCTCACTTTTGAAGAGTTTGATGAGATCTATTGGGCTGATTTCTTTGAGAAAATCCGAAAGGATTCTTCTTATACTCAGTCAGTCGCTTTTATAAGCTTGGTTCAGTACTTGGACAAGGATTCCTTGTTGCTTTATCGCCAATTTCGGAAGGATGAGAACCTTACCCAGGAATGGGCGTTTGACGAGCAAAAGAAGGCGAGGGATTTAAAAATCCAGAAAGAGGCTGCGAAAGCCAGCCTGTCCGCTTTGTCATCAGGAAGAGCGATACCTGCTGCATCTGTTGAGAGCGTAGACTTAGCTGCACTAACACAAGAATTAACAGATGCCATGAAGCAACTCACCGAGGGTCAGCAGCAAGCGGCTACTCGAGATGATGATGCTGGGTCTGTCGCAGAATTACGTAAAGTGTGTGCAAAATTATCTGAAAAAATTGCTAATGCTCAAGAACGAGTAACGCGCAGGGTTGCACCTTTTACAGGGCAGCATGGTGATAGTGCCACCACAGAAACAAGCCATGCGCAAGCGTTGGCTAGTTGCCGTAGGGATATGGAGGCTGGGGATGACCAGTTAGACTCTCAGCACTGTCTGCGGCGTTTCTTTAAGTTGCTGGAAGCAAAATTTCCAGAGGATCGCAGTCTTAAGGTGCATCGTTATGTGCATTTTGTCCGTCAGAAGAACGAGACAGTGATGGAGGTCAAATCCAGATTGGTAGACCTTGCCAAGAAGGCAGGAATCTATGAGCCTAGGATTGTGGCTGACAAATTCTTATTGTGTCTGGGTAAAGACACAGATCGGGAGGTCAGGCCGCACCTATCTGCAAAACGCGGAATCGACTCGAACATCGACGAGGCTGCTGAAATAGCACGCAATGTCGAGGAAGGTAAAGTCTGGTACAAGGAGGCGTCCAGGACGCTTATGGCTCCTGAGAGAAGGGAGGAATGCTTTCAGCCTAAGGCCAATAGCTCTAATTTTCAGTTTAAAAGAAAGAGCGTGAAATGAATCGACTTACCAAATAGGCGATTAACAATTAATAAAGATCTTTATATCAGCAAGTAATCTTTATGGTATTTCCGTTAACTCGTTAAACGGCAAAGGACAATACACTAGCAGGGAATACTACTCGTCAGTCAAATGAGAGTAAATTAGCATCAATAATGCAAATCAGTAAACTCATACATAAGCAAGGTTAGAAGACAGTGCGTATCAATGGCTTCTCGCCTTGGATTCAGATCTCTCTCAGTAAGCTGTACAAGAGAGTTGGCCTCGTTTCCGAATGCCGAACTCGAGAGCAATGCCTAGCATATGTACATGGAATGAGTTTACTGTTCAACGGTCAGTGCGATGGCACCGCCTACCCGGGAGTTAACCACGTTGGTAGGACCTCGGTTAACCAAATCCACCGCCATCTCCCATCATCCCGAATAGCCATCCATCATAGGGATGTCATCTGGCCATTCATCTAGCATATCACACTTAGATGCATATCGAGGCAGTTCGCTGCTACCGAGTACGGAAGTCAGCTGGCTGTCAAAGAATGTGTCAGCAAGCTGACTTAAGTTGACTTCAGCCTGCTGCTTTCCACTGAGTCAGTTAACTGATAATTATGTAAAGTCCAGCAGACTGACTATTAACTAAAGGTCAGCAGGCTGAACTTAATTAACTATTATATTTAAATGAATATTATATCTACTAATATACTGATTCATTACAGAGCGGGTCTTTCAATAGGTTTGCTAAGCACGCCGACACTGCTGAGACAGCAGAGGGCTGTTGGAATTGCGGGAAATCAGGACATCAGAAGAGAGATTGTCCGTACCCGGATGCTTAGCAATTGTCTGCTAGCAATACGCAGGTATGCGCACATTGCAGCAAAATGGAACACTCAGAAGATGAGTGTTGGTCTAAGAACCCAAATCTGAAGCCACCATGGGTGTAGTGAAACAGATAGATAAAGTACTTAGTGAAATAGAATATTTTATCTATTCAAGACAAGGATCTTTGAACACAAGTGGTAGCTTCTTGAAAGAGAGATGGCTTCTTGAAAGTTAATATATTTTTGGATTTTGGCAAGTACAAGAGTGATCCTGGAATGTCTTTCTATGTTCTAGCTCTTGTTATATACTTGTTACATACGTAATCTCTAAGAAAGTGTATGTTGATGTGTTGGCACCCAACACATCCCAAAACTTGCCACCTCTTTCTAGAATAACGTACACATGTCCTTTTGACCTAAAAATGGCACATTTGACTTTTGCCACATGGAGTTCTTCTAGGTCTTTCCTCTAACTTCGAAAATGCCTTGGAAGGTTCAAAGGACATGAACCAAGTTACTAGAGTACCTATTCACACTTGACTCCACACAATACTACTCCAAATATATTTGAAAACATTAAAATATATGCAAACTAATATATAATAACTCAAATCACTACATCACCCCCCCGATAGAAAAAGCGACGTCTCGGCGCGTCAAGTCAGGTCTTACACATGTGGAGCAAACTAGTCAACAGTTTCAAGTCAGATGCCACACATGTGAAGAGGACTAGTCAAAGGCGCCAAGTCAGGTGCTACACATGTAAGGTAGACTAGGCAAGGTCGTAGGTGGTGTGACCTTATTGGCTAGCCTACTCCTTAATGATGAAGAAAATTGTACAAGTTGGCCCAGAATCTGCCACGAATTCAAAAATTTATAGCGGCCACTGAACTGCTCCAAATCTGAAAATTTGAGTGCCAGACGGACCGCGTCAAAGAACTCTACCGGGTCACCAAATTTGAGAGCATTCTAATTTCTGGGGTGTCGTTGAGAGCTGAGAGAGTAGGCACTCCTCCAAATCTGTGCAGAAACTTCTGAAAATCATAAGTCCTTCTATACTTCTCCAAATTTTGCAAANAAATTTTGCAAAGTAAGTCTCAAACTGGGCGTTGTAAGATGTTCTACCAGATTCTTGAGTTTCAGAGCATTCCAAGTTCAGGGGAGGGCACAATGTAAGAAGGCATATTCAATCCTAACAACGCCAGCAGCCTGACCCCCTTCTACTTAGAGCATCATATCTCTCTCACCAGTGCTCCAAATTGAGCAAACTTGGACTCTAAATGACCGGCTACTCATGGACTACAGCCAAGTAAATCTTCAGAATTTATTATGTACAAACCTATGACCAGTAGCAGTTTTAATTTTTCTGTCCAGAAACTGCGAGAAGAGAAGAGTGTCTAATGTCAATTTTTCCTCTTTCTTGTTCTTGCAGGCTGCCTCCAAGGGGTCTTCTGCTGCTTCTTGATGGTGGCAGGCTGCCTCCCTGAAGTCTTCGGGCTTCTAGTAGAGAGACTTGGGGCTGGTCCAAGATGGGGGTTGGCGGCATGGAAGCGTTTCAACTTTCTCTGAACTTTGTCAAGGTAGTGCGCCGCCACCCAACTATTCTCCGAATCTGGATATCCTTTCCACTTGATCAAGTATTGCTGCTGTCTCCTGAAATTTCTCATAGCCACTATGTCTTCCACTTCGTACTCCAAATGATCATCCACTATTGTTGGGGCTGGTGGGGTTGTCACACGTCCTGGGAACTTGTTGTCGGGTTGCACATATGGCTTGAAGAGGGAAGCGTGGAATACGGGGTCGATGTGCATAGTCTGGGGAAGTTCTAGCTTGAAAGCAACGGGGTTGACTTGCTGGATAATCTTGAAGGGTCCCAAATACTTGGGAGAGAACTTGCTGCCGGCAGGCCTGTTGTTCAGGGAAATGTTCTTGGATGATAGTAACACGTTGTCACCCACTCTGTACGTAATTTCTCTTCTGGATCTGTTCGCCACTCTTGCTTGAGCATCTTGCGCGTGTTGTAGAGCTTTCTTCGCTGCTGTAAGGGCTGCTTCTAATGTCTCCATAAAATCTGTGGCTGCAGGTACTTCATCATGGCCAGCCGTGAAGCTCAGTGGCGTGGTCGGATGGAAGCCATAGTTGAGGAAGAATGGGGACTCTTGGGTAGAGGCCTGCGTAGTGTTGTTGTAGGCAAACTCGAGGGGGGTCAAGTACATGTCCCAGTCTTGCTCGAGGGTAGACACGTAGGCCTTTAGAGAGGTCTTTAGGGTACGATTCATACGCTCGGTTTGCCCATCTGATTGTGGGTGGTAGGCAGTAGACATATCCAGCGATGTACCCAAGTTCTTGAAGAGATTTTTCCAGAAATGGCTTGTGAATCTTGGATCTCTATCTGACACAATTCTTGATGGTAGTCCATGGAGTCGGAAGATGTTGTCAAAGATGAGTCTTGCAAGTTGTGGTGCTGTAGCCTTAGTCGTCGTGGGAATAAAATGAGCCATCTTGGTAAGTCTGTCCACCACCGTGAGTATTGCATTATGGCCTCGAGGTGTCACGG
Organism: Mesotaenium endlicherianum; assembly: GCA_009602735.1. Lineage (NCBI taxonomy): Eukaryota > Viridiplantae > Streptophyta > Zygnematophyceae > Zygnematales > Mesotaeniaceae > Mesotaenium > Mesotaenium endlicherianum. The sequence continues at coordinate 42,779 of WELA01001161.1, forward strand.
GCAAGTCCACGATAAGGTCCATTGAAATGTCCGTCCATTGTCTTTCGGGGATTGGTAGTGGTTGGAGGAGTCCTCCCGCCTTTTGCGATGATGGCTTGATTCTTTGGCATGTGTCACAGCTCCTGCAGTACTCCTTGACTTGCTTAGACATGCCTGGCCAGAAATAAGTCTTGGCTAGAACGCCCGTGGTCCTTAGGATTCCGAAGTGTCCTCCAAGAGGGTTGTCGTGTGCTTCTCGTAGAAGCAAGAGCCGGAGGTCTAAGTCATTAGGAACACATCTCTGGCCCGTATCTTGCCTCACCCAATAATTGCCTTCTTGCTTCTTGTATGGGTCCAAGGCTGCTTCTCCGTTCTTGTAGTAAGGGTCTCTTTCATAGGCGGCTGAAAATCGAGCTTCCAGATCTGTCTTCAGGGATACCATCACTGCATTTAATTGCAGTCTTGAGAAAGGGTCAGCCGGGTTTGTCTTTCCGGGCTGGTACTGAATCGTGATGTTGTATTGTTGCAAGTATCCGCTCCATCTTGCTTGCCTCCTTGAGAGGTACGGCTGCGTCTGGAGGTGCTTTAACGCCTCGTGGTCCGTGGTGACCAGTACTTTGCGTCCTTCAACGTAGCAGCGCCCAACCTCCAAGGCATGTACAATCGCCAATGCCTCTCGCTCCGTGGTTGTATAATTTTGCTCGGCGGGATTCAGCTTCCTTGACTCGTAGGCGATGGGCTGCAGTCCCTTGCCTTGGTCTTGAAGCAGGATTGCTCCTATTGCATAGGAAGATGCATCGGTGATGACGTGGAAGGGCCAATCTGGGTTTGGACTTGGGAGTGTGAGCACCGGGGATGTGGTCAATCTTCGCTTTAACTCTTGAAATGCCTCTTCCTCTTTCTCGGTCCATGTATATAGCCTGTCCTTCTTGTGTAGATCTGTCAGGGGGGCTGCTATGTGCGAGAAGCGTTGGATGAATTTTCTGTACCAAGTGGCAAATCCCAAGAATGACTGGAGTTCTTTCTTGGTCGTGGGGGTTGGCCATTCCTCCACCACCGTGGTCTTCTTGGGGTCTATCTTGATGCCATCAGCAGTCACGTGGAGACCTAGGAACTCCACTTCTTGTTTGGCAAACTCGCATTTTGACTCCTTCGCAAATAGCTTGTTTTGCTTCAATACTTCAAGGACTTCTTTCAAGTGTCTCGCATGCTCTTCAAGGGTCTTGCTGTAGATAAGGATGACATCGATGAATACCACCATAAATCTGTCCAACATGGGCTGAAATATGGTGTTCATCATAGTCATGAAAGTTGCTGGCGCGTTGGTGAGTCCAAATGGCAAGACCATGAACTCAAAATGTCCATATCTTGTCCTGAATGCCGTCTTCTCTATGTCCGGTTCTGCGATGCGAATCTGGTGGTAGCCGCTCCGTAAGTCAATCTTCGTGAAGTACTTGGCTCCAACCAGCCGGTCCATGAGCTCATCCATGCGCGGCAGCGGGTATCGATGCTTGATGGTGAACTTGTTGAGGGCGCGATAGTCCACACACATCCTCAAGGTACCATCTTTCTTCTTGACAAATAGCACCGGGGCTCCAAATGGCGACTTGCTAGGTCGAATGAAGCCATGCTCCAGTAGCTCCTTGATTTGCTTCTTGACTTCGTCTAGCTCCGTGTATGACATTTTGAACGTAGGCCGAGAGATGGGCTTGCTTCCGGGCTCCAACTCTATCTTGTGGTCTACGAATCTTTTGGGGGGTAGGCCCTTGGGCAATTCCGGGGAGAACACTTCTTTGTAGTCCTCAAAGACTTCTTGTATCTCCTTGGGAACGGGGCTGCCTTCTTGACTCTCGATGTCTTTCTTGATGTCTTTTGGCGTGATCAAGGCCAAAAGAAGCTCGTGTCCCTTCCTCACAAGTCTCTTGAGTTGGAGGGCGGACAATAGTATCTCGTGTGCCGGCTTCTGGATGTCTTGGGTCTGGATATTCTGGATTGCGCGCAAAATACAGATTCTTGAAGTGATGTCATTCTTGATCTTGATAGTACCGGTCCTCCAATCAACTTGGGGGTTGTGCTTGGTCAACCAAGGCGTCCCTAGGATGACGTCGTACTTGCCCAATTGCATGGGGGAGAACACTACTCTATCCTTGAAGGACTTGATAGAGAGTGCCAAGGGGTACGTCTTCTTGGAAGGGGTAGTATAGGAGAATCCATCGGGCATCATAATCTCCTCGTCGTGGTCAAGAGTTCGCATAGTAATACCGTGCTTGGTGGCAAAATCTGCAGCAATGAAGTTGCCTTGAGCTCCGCTATCCACCAAGATGTGGACCTTCTCTCCTCCAAGGTAACCTCTCAAACTCATTGGGGCTGGAACGTCGTCTTCAACGGGGGTCTCCACCTCACTTGGCGTGTTGCCTTCTCGTGAAGTGGGTCTTGGGGTGGTAGGCTCCTGGCCTACCGGCGCTGTCCGTTTTTTGACAACTTTTTGGGGCATGAAAGTGCACGATGGCCCTTTTCCTTGCAATAGAAGCATAGTCCAGCCGTCATGAGAGCTTCTTTTTCAGCCGGGGAGAGTCTTGCTTTCACTCCTTGCTGGTTTCTTGCATCATAAGTGTCATTGGAGGGTCTTCCACTCTTCCGGGCAGCCGCGGGGTCCCTTTTAATAACTCCGATTTCCATGGGTGTGGGTCCAGATTCGGATGTGGAAGGGGCTGCGTACACCCGCGTCGTCGGTACCCGTGAAGATGAAGGCACGGAGTGCTTGAAATCCAAGGTATCCACCTTTTGGGCCACTTCAATGATCTTTGAGAAGTCCGTCAAGTCGCGTAACTCCACTTCCTTTGCCACCTTGGGTTTGAGGCCAAAGATGTAACGGTCAATCTTCTCCTCGAGAGACATGTTGGGGATCTCAAGAGTGAGGGCGTGAAATCTGGATGTATACTCTTGAACGGACGTCGTTTGCTTGAGATGGTGGAGCTTTCCTCGGGCAATCTTCTCCGCATTGATGGGCATGAATTGCTTCTTGAGGGCCTCACGAAAATCTGCCCATCTTGCATATGATGGTGGGGGCTCTTGGCCGAGCATGGGGTGCGCCATAGCTTGATATATAGCCGCTTGATAGTTACGCCACCATGATGTTGCTGCTCCTCTAAGTAAGGTAACGGCAAAGGGAACGTAGTCCTCCTCGGGTACTTCAAGGAACGCGAGGTACGTCTCCACTTGGTAGAGCCATAAATTCAGGTTGGCACCTTTCCCGGGGTTGAAAGTGTCGGGTTTGCCGGGCTTGATGAGTTTCCTTGCTCTCGTTGGCTCTTGTGGAGGCGCTTGAGCCGGGGCTGGATTTTGAGCATTGCTCGCAATAGGGGCAACCATGGCAGCCATAGCTTCTCTTGACGCTTGCACGGTTGCTTCATAGGTGGCCAAGCCCACTTGGTTGTGGACGGTCATTAGGAAGGCTGCCCACTCATTTGCGGGAACTCCTTGTGGTGGGGTCAACTTTGCTATAGCGGCTGCCACGGGATTTGACGGTGCTCCTCCTTGTGGTGCTTCTTGTTGTTGCAGATTTCCTTGAGTAGGCTCTCCCATCGCCGCTGGAGGAGGGTGTGCTCCTCCTTGTGATGCTTCTTGTTCTTGCAGATTTTCTTGAGTGGGCTCTCTCATCGGCGCTGGAGGAGGGTGTCTTGGAGAGGAAGGGCTTCCTTCGAAAGCTTGCTGTTGGTCTTGAGGATCGGCCATCTTCTTGTGCTACCAAAGTGCCTAGCTCCGATACCACTGTAGTGAAACAGATAGATAAAGTACTTAGTAAAACAGAATACTTTATCTATTCAAGACAAGGATCTTTGAACACAAGTGGTAGCTTCTTGAAAGAGAGATGGCTTCTTGAAAGTTAATATATTTCTGGATTTTGGCAAGTACAAGAGTGATTCTGGAATGTCTTTCTATGTTCTAGCTCTTGTTCATATACTTGTTACATAAGTAATTTTTAGAAAAGTGTATGTTGATGTGTTGGCACCCAACACATCCCAAAACTTGCCACCTCTTTCTAGAATAATGTACACATGTCCTTTTGACCTAAAAATGGCACATTTGACTTTTGCCACGTGGAGTTCTTCTAGGTCTTTCCTCTAACTTCGAAAATGCCTTGGAAGGTTCAAAGGACATGAACCAAGTTACTAGAGTACCTATTCACACTTGACTCCACACAATACTACTCCAGATATATTTGAAAACATTAAAATATATGCAAACTAATATATAATAACTCAAATCACTACAATGGGCTAATGCTGCCACGAAAGAGGCAGATAAGGGTAAGAAAAAGGAGAAAGATAACTCTGGTAACCGGAAGAGTAACCAGAAGTATAATGCTATGAGTGCAGAGATTGCAAAGTTGAAAGCTCAATTTGCAAGACTAAATGTGCCTAATGTCTATTATGATGCAGATGTGACCAAAAAGACCATCTGTAAAGGCGAGAAGCTAACGCCTGAGAAGGCCGTGGCTGCAACGGCGGCAGAGCGCGCAGATCATGACCGCCTGGTTCCAAGGAATGCTGGGAAGCTTCCTCAGACCTTCCGAATCACTCTCGATGAGAACGAGATTGCGCAGCTACGACAAGCCAAGCCTGGGCCACGCAAGACATTTAGTTTTTCGCTGGAAAAGCTGAAGGCTCTGGTGGAACACCGGATTCAGCACATTCCTTGTCTTTCGCTCGCTGATCTGCGTCTTACGTATCCTTTCACGGTTGAAGAAGCCGGACGGCAGCTGGACATAGCTGAGGAAGGCGCAAACAGTGCTTCGCTGCCTACTAATTTCAGCACTGTGAGAGTGCACAACAAGGATAGAGTTTTGACGTTCAACGAATGGGCCGCTCCCAATATCCTATTGGACACTGGCGCACAGCCAATTATCTTGGGAAAGCAAGCTGTGAAAGCTCTGGGATTGACGGCAAGGGACCTGAAAGTAAGTCCTTTTCAGTTGAGGACTGCATCTGGGCAGATTTCAAAGTCTTGTGGGATTACTCGCAAGCCTGTGAACTATAGACTCATGAGGAGGCATTTCTCTAAGTGGATAGAGGTAGTGCCTCTGACTGCTAAGGAGAGTCTAGGGACCGCGGAAGCGCTCCTCAATGGTGTGATTGTGCGTCATGGAGCTCCAGCAGAATTGCTGACAGACCAAGGGTCTGAGTTCCAAGGGTCTTTTCAGAAACTCTTGAATAGATGCTTCATCGATCATTGCACTACGTCTAGAGATCATCCGCAAGCAGATGGTCTGGCAGAAAGGATGGTGCAAATCGTTAAGTCTGCTTTGCGCAAGTTTTGCCTTGAGCACGACAAGCGTGACTGGGATCTGGCCCTGCCATGGCTGGTTATGGGTTACAGATTTAGCAAGCTGGCTGCCTTGGTGAATTACTCACCATATCAGATACTGTTTGGCAGAAGTCCAGTAGTGCCCAGCGGCATCAAGCAGGAGATTGAACACGTGAAAGACCTGGACAACCCTGAGGAACTGCTAAAGGTGATGGTACGTCGTAAGGCGTTATTTGAGCGCATGATGCCGGCTGCACTGGACAATCTGAAAATTGCACAGAAAAGAGATACACAGCGTTACGCCAGAACGCGACACGTGAGTTACCTCCTACAGATGACGCAGATTCAAGAAGAAGACTTTGTAGACCGCAAGCGCCAGACCAAGATCACCATCGACACCAGCTCAGGTGCAGTGATCTTACGCGTGAAACATGCGTTTCACAATGGTGTGTTAGAACTGGAAGGTTCTGATGGTAAAACCATGAGAGACCACGTGCAGAATTGTTCGCTATGCCATTTGCCGAATATTGATCCTACGGTTAGGGTTGTGCCCAAGGAATTGGTGCCAGCCACGCCTTGTGCCAGCTGCGAAGTGCTGGATGATCACGAAGCAATGGTAACTTGCCATAAGTGTGGTGCCCGTTGGCACACTTTCTGCATTGGCGAGGAAGAGATTATGGCAAGACAATGGGAATGCCCTGACTGCCTTCCTAAACCCCTAGCCGCGGGGCTGTAAAATAATAGCTTTCAGCAGAAAAGGCAGGGACGCCTCAGCTGAAAGGGAGGGGTGTAAGAGGAATTAAGGCAAGGCAAGTATTTTTAAATTTTCTGCTAAGGCTTAAGATAAGCAGATGGTGAGGGCTGAGTAAAGTAGAACAAAGCCCTGAGAGTTGGTCACGGTTGCATGGTGCAAGTTCAGGAGCCCAGGGATGGGTTAACCCTGGTAAGGCTTGTCACCGACACACGTGCAAAAATTGATCGACCATGTTTGCCCGCACATGAGGAGGGCCACCGACACATCAACCAGGTCAAAGGCACACGAGCTGAAAGGCCACGCACGTGCCGAGGGACCGACACCGTTAGGCACGACAGCTGTCGCGACTACTATCCGTTTGACGGTGCCGCACGCGCAGCGCAAGCTACGGCCACCCAGGTACGGAAAGTCAACGTTGACTCACCGACCACTTGACTGATTTCGTCGCTGTCAACGGTTATGTCAGCATCAAGACCACTGGCGAGGTGTCAATGTCAATGTGCCCCACACCCAGGAATGGGAGAGGTTTTGACAGCATAGACAACCGTGAGACTAGAAGCTGGGGATCAGAGATGAGCCGCCCAGCGGGTACCAAGTCTAGTACTGTGTGACTGGCAGATTAAGCCAGGTCATGGCCGCAATGCCAAGTGTAATGAATCAGTATATTAGTAGATATAATCTTCATTCAAATATAATAATTATTTAAGTTCAGCCTACTGAACTTTAGTTGATAATCAATCTGCTGGACTGTATATTTAATATCAGTCTAATGACTCAGCCGGAAGCAGCACGCTGAAGTCCACTTAAGTCAGCTTGCTGACACATTCTTTGACAGCCAACTGACTTTCGTACTCGGTAGCAGCGAACTGCCTCGATATGCATCTAAGTATCATATGCTAGATGAATGGCCAGATGACATCCCTATGATGGATGGCGATTCGAGATGATGGGAGATGGCGGTGGATTTGGTTAACCGAGGTCCTACCAACGTGGTTAACTCCCGGGTAGGCGGTGCCATCGCACTGACCGTTGAACAGTAAACTCATTCCATGTACATATGCTAGACATTGCTTTTGAGTTTGGCATTCGGAAACGAGGCCAACTCTCTTGTACAGCTTACTAAGAGAGATCTGAATCCAAGGCGGGAAGCGATTGATACGCACTGTCTTCCAACCTTGCTTATATATGAGTTTACTGATTGCATTATTGATGCTAGTTTACTTGCATTTGACTTACGATAATTATTCACTGCTAGTGTGTTGTCCTTCGCTGTTAAATCAATTTACAAAAAATACCATAAAGATCATTTGCTGATATAAAGATCTTTATTAATTGATTATCGCTTATTTGGTAAGTCGATTCATTTCAATGGAATCGGAGTTGTTACCACAGTCTTCTTTGTATGGTAAGGACAAGGTCTCAAACTAGCAGCTCCCGAGACATGGAGAAGCAAGATAACGAGAATGTCAAAAACCAGGCGGAAAGCCATGTAGCAGGAACCCGTACTTATTCTGAAGCAGTGGCAGATACTGCAGCTAGAGAGGCTGCAGATGAGGCAGCTGCTATTGCCGCAGTCGCAGCTCAGCAAGCTGAGGAGGAGAGAGCCAGATTAGAAGCTGAACAATTAGCAAAGGCCGCTGAAGATACAGAAAGGAGGGAAGGACAGCCCGCTGACGAGCGCAAGGTTGAGGAACTTATGGCATCCAGGGCCAATTGAAATGAATCGTCTTACCAAATAGGCGATTAACAATTAATAAAGATCTTTATATCAGCAACTAATCTTATGGTATTTCCGTTAACTAGTTAAACGGCAAAGGACAATACACTAGCAGGGAATAATACTCGTAAGTCAAATGCGAGTAAACTAGCATCAATGATGCAAGTCAGTAAACTCATACATAAGCAAGGTTAGAAGACAGTGCGTATCAATGGCTTCTCGCCTTGGATTCAGATCTCTCTCAGTAAGCTGTACAAGAGAGTTGGCCTCGTTTCCGAATGCCGAACTCGAGAGCAATGCCTAGCATATGTACATGGAATGAGTTTACTGTTCAACGGTCAGTGCGATGGCACCGCCTACCCGGGAGTTAACCACGTTGGTAGGACCTCGGTTAACCAAATCCACCGCCATCTCCCATCATCCCGAATAGCCATCCATCATAGGGATGTCATCTGGCTATTCATCTAGCATATCGCACTTAGATGCATATCAAGGCAGTTCGCTGCTACCGAGTACGGAAGTCAGCTGGCTGTCAAAGAATGGGTCAGCAAGCTGACTTATATGGACTTCAGCCTGCTGCTTCCGGCTGAGTCATTAAACTGATAATTATGTAAAGTCCAGCAGACTGACTATTAACTAAAGTTCAGCAGGCTGAACTTAATTAACTATTATATTTAAATGAATATTATATCGACTAATATACTGATTCATTACAATCCCTCCAACTTAACTTGTTGTCGCCTCGACAACATTAATGTGCAGAAATTTTAAATAAGGGAACTGAACCTGACCAGCCTCCCTTACTGACTGCCTCTTCAGCGTGTCACCTTAAGGGGTTGTTCCTGGGGCTTCAGGGTCAGGAGACGGAGATCTGGACCTAGATCTGGACAGCCCTCTAGGTCTGTCAGCTGGCCTTCTAAAGAACCCTGTTTGCTCTAAAGTTGGCCCTCGAGGAGAACGGAGGATGGTGGCCTGCTCTTCAACCACTTGGGTGATGATACCCACATAGACAGGCATTCCAGTAGGATGCTGAAATACATTGGCTAGAGATACATGCCCCTGAGCGGAGGGGGAGGCTGGCATACCTCTGGCCCACCCGCGTGTCCCTCTTCTGGCACCCCTGTCCTCTGGGGATTTCTGCCTGTGTCTGCTGCCCAGTACCGTCAGATCAGCTTCTTCCCCTGCTTGGGCAGGTGGGCTGGGGGAGCGAGCGCGGGGTCCAGTTGTCGCCATAACGGGGATCACATTCCAAACACCTGATCGTGGTTCATTAAGAAGCGCCCCTACCTGTCCCTGGGTATCCTGAGTACCTGCTGCTGATGCCTCTCCTCTGCCCTGTTCTTCTTCCTCAACCTCCTCATCCTCCTCCTCGGAGAGAGTAGGGGTCTCGTCCACTAAGTCGTCCTGCTCCCTAGTAGACATGGAGTAGTCTACCGACCTCCCTTTCTTAGGGCGCGCTGGAGGTTGCTTGGCCTTCAGCCTACTGATATCTATCCGGCCTGCATTCTTTGCCCATTTGACAAAGGCATGCTTTCCCTTAGAGAAGTACTCTCTTCCCCTCCTCCTATGTTCCTTGGTCTCTGCATTCATATTGCTCAGGCATCCATTCAGCCTGGGGTCCCAAGGGGCAATGTGAGGTGGTAGGATGAGATAGCCGTCTAGGCCATAGTGGAAGTCATCCGGTTGGGCTCGGTCACACTCCTGCTTCTTATTTGTGACGGTCATCCACCTCCAGTCTGTTGGCTGCTGGTAGTACTGGGGTCCGTGCTCAGCCTTCCTCAGTTTACACGGGAACCAGTGGGGAGAGAACATCTGCTGTCCTGCTTCCCTGGCCAAGTACTCCCAGCTCCTTCTCTCAACTTCATTGTAAGCTGGCAGGAGTGTGAGGTAGAATACCGTATCCTTAAAGCTATCGGGCCGCATGCTCACCATCCGGATGAGTCTCTGATCTCCCACTATTCCCGGTATGGGGACCGGCTTGTCCTCTGAATCATCTGCGAGATACCGGGCCTGCTCTGCTGTATAGCCCACCATCTTAGCATAATCTTCGTAAAGGACCACGCCGGTGTGTGTCTCGATGTACCTGTCCAGTGCTGTAGCTCCTTCCTTCTGTAGCAGTGTTGTCTGTTCCAGCCTGTTGATCTCCTGGGCTGCCAGCAATGCTTCCTTCAGGTTATCGAAGTTTTGGCCACCCACCACAGTATACCTGTAAGTGGCCAAGCTCTTCTGTCTGTCCGCTTCAATCTTTTTTCTTTTCTCCTCTTCTGCCGCTGCCGCTTCTTCTTGCTGTTTCTTCTGTCTCTCCTCCTCAGCCTTCCTGAGGTTTTCCGCTTCCTGATCCTTCTTCCTCTGTGCCTCTTCTGCCGCCTCTTGTTGTTTGCGGACCCTTTCTTGTTCTCTCCTGGTGAGGGACGTCGCCGCCAGCTCCTTCTGGTATTGCTCCATTGTCCTCCTGGCTTCTTCTGCCTTGCGCTTTCTGTCCTCCTTTTGTGTGGTGGGCGCCATCCTGCACATGTAACCAGGGCACAAGTTAGTAGGATATGGACCTTTGTCATAGGGATTGCAGGAAGTATGTTAGTATTTAGTATAGTGGCTTCGCTGCTGTTTACCTTACAGGATGATTGCTAAAAGTTGACGTAGTTGCGATGCGCTACACATAAACGTATGAGTGTGTTTTTATCGCTCTCGCTCACTAACTGTCATATATTTTCCCCTCCAACTTAAATGGAGACAGGACCGCCTGTCACCTTCCCGTGTCAACTGAAATGACAGTTATGGAGGGACTCCAGCGGCCCGAAGGTGGAACCGTGTCAACGCCCCTTTGGCATTGGTCAAGTGGTCCTTAAACTCCCAAGTGTCCCCAGAGGCATCGTAACCCTTCCATCGAATGAGGTATTTCATGACATATTTAGACGATCGACGGACCGAGCGAGCGTCTAAAATCTCATCGACCTCATATTCCTCAGGGTCGCCGTCCCGGACAGCGGGGACCGGTCCCGGTTGGACAGGGAACCGACCTGTGAACAGTGTATCACCTTTGATGTACGGTTCCAGGAAGGAGACATTAAAGACCGGGTGCCCCTTGTATTCAGCTGACATGTTCAGTTTGTAAGCATTCTGACCGACACGACGGACCACCGAATATGGACCGACCCAGACAGGGCCAAGCTTTTTCTTGACCACACCAGGGAGGTACAGGTGCTGAGAATGCAGTTTGACTAAATCCCCCTTGGAAAATGTCAGTTCCCGACGGTGTTGATTAGCGTATTTTTGTTGGTTTTCTTGGGCCGTGTGCAAGTTTCGTTGGACTTCTGACAGGGTGTCAGCAAACTCCTGAGTTAACTGGAGGGAGACCGGGTTGTCAATCCCTTCAGGGTGAGTTAAAGATTCCCCTAGCACATCTAGAGGAGACTTAGGGACTCTACCCAGGCTGAGTTCAAAAGGAGTTTTGCCCGTTGACGCGTGCACCGCACTGTTGACCGCAAACTGAATTTGAGGCAACAGGTCATCCCAATTATCTTGTTTTTGGTTAATATATGCTCTCAGCACCTCCTGCAGAACTCGGTTAGTTCTTTCAGTCTGCCCATCAGTCTGAGGGTGGTTTGCTGTGCTGAGCAGCTGTTTGACTCCCATTAACCCCATTAAAGCTCTCCAGAACTTAGAGGTGAATTTTGAGTCTCTGTCTGAGATGATATTAGAAGGGAGCCCATGTTGGCATACTACATGGTTGTAAAACTGTCTCGCTGTTTCGAGTGCAGTCACTTTGACAGTTGTGGGGATAAAAATGACCATTTTTGTCAGTTTATCCACGACTACCAGTATTGAATCATGCCCGTTGGCAGTTCTTGGTAGTGAGACCACCCAGTCCATGGATATAGTTTCCCAGCGTCCCGCTGGGATGGGTAGCGGTTGCAAGAGACCTCCGGGTGGTGTGTGCCGAGACTTATTTCTCTGACACTGGTCACAGGACTTGACATATTTCAAGACCTCCCGGGGTAACCCCTCCCAATGATAATGTTTTGCCAGTTTGCCAACAGTTTTGGCCTGCCCCAAATGTCCACCCAGGAGACTGTCATGAGCTTGACTCAGTAAGAGAGACCTTATTTCCAAATTATTAGGAATGACCAGCTTCAGCCTGCCTGAAGTGGTTTCAGTCACCCAGACCCCTCCCTTGAGCTTATACCCGAGTGCAGTAGCACGACACACACCAGTAGTGGGGCTGGGCTCAAATGTTGGGTCAGAAAGGTAGGCTTTCCTAAGTTGTTCAAGGAAGGACTTTTTCACCTTTAGTGAAGTGAGTGCACACAGGACTTTATCTACAGCATGCTGACTAAAGTTCCTTTCTTGCAAGTCAGGTCTTCTAGAGAGTGCATCAGCAGGATTCAACTTCCCTGGTTTGTAGTCGATCTGGACTTGGAACTGCTCCAGCATCTGGCTCCAGCGGTTCTCCCTCCTCGACAGCTTGGACTTCTTCTGAAAGTGGGTCAGAGCTAGATGATCTGTAATCACCTTAAAAGCTTTACCATGTAAGTATGCTCTCCACTGTTTGAGTACATGAATGATAGCTAGCAGCTCTTTATCATGCACTGAGTAATTAATCTCCGCTGGATTAAATTTCATAGACTCATACAACACAGGATGCCACTCCTGCCGTACCTTACCATCCTTTGTGGTTTTGTCAGCAGGCTGCAACAAAATAGCACCCATGGCAAAATCAGAGGCATCAGTAACCACCTGCACCGGTTTGCTGGGGTCATACACGGCTAGCACTGGGGCAGAACAAAGGGCATCTTTAAGGGTCTGGAAGGCAGCCTGCTGCTCTTCCCCCCACACATACCCGATGTCTTTCTTAGTAAGGTCAGTCAGTTTACTGGCCTTTGTGGAATAATTCTCAATAAATCTCCTATAGTAGTTAGCCAACCCGAGGAAGGATCTAACTTCAGAGACAGACTGTGGTACTGGCCAGTCCCTTATGGTCTGGACTTTCTTAGGATCCACACTGATGCCCTCTTTACTGACAACGTGGCCTAAGAATTCAATACTTTCCTTAAAGAAATCACACTTGCTCATTTTAGCATACAAGTGATTTTTCCGCAGAGTGTCCAGCACTTTCTTTAAGTGTTCAGTGTGCTGAGCTTCATCTTTAGAGAAAATTAAAATATCATCCAGGAAAACTTGCACAAACTTATCCAAATAAGGTCTGAAAATGTCATTCATAGCACCCATAAAGGTAGCAGGAGCATTAGTCAGTCCAAATGGCATCACGTTGAACTCATAGTGTCCATAACGTGTGCGGAAAGCAGTCTTGTGTTCATCCCCCTCAGCAATTCTGATTTGATGATAACCACTCTTGAGATCTATCTTACTGAACACCTTAGCGCCAGACAGGGTATCAAGCAAGTCCTCGATTCTGGGTAAAGCATACTTGTTCTTTACTGTAATTCTGTTCAGGGCTCTGTAATCCACACACATCCGCATACTGCCATCCTTTTTCTTAACAAATAGGATGGGTGCGCCGTAAGGTGATTTACTGGGAGAAATATAACCATTTTCCTCAAGCTCTGCAATCTGTGTTTTCAACTCCTCGCTCTCCACATAAGACAAGCCATACGTGCGTTGCCAAGGTGGCTGACTCCCAGGTAATAGATCAATCCTATGATCTACTTCCCTCTTAGGGGGTAGTCCTGGAGGCATATTAAATACATCAGTGTACTGAGCAACAATTTTTGCAGCAGTAGGGTGCTCCGGAGGGCTTACCTTTTTCTCAACCACTTCTTCAGGTTGAGGAGGTACCTCTCTTAGCAGCAGACAGAACATTCTGTCTTCCTTCTGGTTCCAGCTTTTGACGAACTCCATTGCATTCAGCAACTTGCATCCTTCTGGAAGCCTCTTCTTTTCCTTCATTTGCCATCCACACAGGACAAGAGGAAGAGCACTGGTGGGTGCCAAGTCAGTCTGCCCATCACTGGCTCCTCTCACTTTAACTGTACCTCTGCTCCAACACACTTCAGCTTGATGTCTATTAAGCCAGGACCTGCCTAGCACGAGATCATAAAAGCCAGTGTTGAGTACCTCAAATGTAAGCGTTTCAGTTAGAACTGCAATGCCAGAACCTAACTGGACCTCAATAGGCTTGGTTATAACTCCTCCCGGGATACTTGAGGCATCTCCAAGGAATATTTTTCTATTCCCTTGGGTGACAGTAGGCAGCCTTAGCCGCTTAACTAAGTCCTTGTGAATAAAAGTATGTGACGCCCCTCCGTCAACAAATGCCCTCACCTTCCTACCTGCAATCATGCAATGCAGTAGGATAGGGGGGACTGTCTTTTCCTGACTTTCGCATTGTTCTCCTGACGTAGCAAAGAAATGTTGGACATCAGGTGGAACAAGAGCATCCAGAGTGTGCACTCTCTGGACGTCTATATTACTGATGGTCTCCTTTATCTGTTTGTCAGGCATGCATAGTGAATCCAGTTCAGCAGGACCCATAATACCTGCTACGAGGGCAGCTAGTGACGACTCACTATCTCTAGCATCCTCACAGTCAGTAGACTGGATTACTGACTGTTGCTGTCTTTTAAAGGCTGGTCTTTTCTCTCGACCTTAGGCAGGTGCTTGACCGGACACTGTTCTCTGTAGTGGCCTTTCTGCTGACAATGGTAGCAAGTAGATTTTGCTGAGGCTGGTCTCGGCTTAGTCCTACCACCACCCCTTCCATAGCCACCTCGAGAGGGACCACCTCTACCTCTAGACTGAATAGCATTGTACTCATACTCATATTCATCACCCTGATTATCCTCAGCCTGGTCTCCTTCAACTGCATTGTAGGAACCGTGGGGCTTTTTGACAATCTTAGACACCAAAGCGTTACTCTGGCGCTTGTGATTGAACTGCTGCTGATCCCAGGCGTCAGCATCCTGGATCAAGTCAGCCAGTTTCTCATACTTTTTCTCAGCAAAATGACCAGAGACCTCGGATTTCAAGCCATACCTGAAGTATGCTATCCTATACCGTTCTGGCAAATCAGGCTGCTTCATCATGTTCTCTTGGAACTTTTGAGCAAACTCAGCAACTGAAGTGGTCTGCTTCAGTGTCAGGGAGATCATCGCATAGATAGCTTTCTCCTGCTGGTTGATGACATCAAACTTCTCATGCAACTTCTCGACAAACTCTACCCACGTAGGGTCACCGAGTTGCCGAGCCTTACGCTCTTCCTTCCAGTAAAGCCACCAGTCTGCGGCACTGCCTTTCAGTAGCGCACCGGTGTGCCTGACCTTCTCGTAATCTTGCAGTTCTGGGTAGTTCTCCAGCCACTGCTCAACATCCGCGAGAAACTTGATCAGGTAATATTTTCTGTTTCCCTCAGGATCATAGTCCTGGGGAGGTTTCGGCTTGGGCTTACTAGGCCCTCGGCCACCACCACTAGTGGTGTGAGACCCCAGTTGGTCTCTGTCCCGGAGTAGGGACATTATGATTCTTTTGTCCTCCTGCTGGGACTGATACATGGTCGCCATTTGCGACTGCATCTGAACGAACAATGCTCCCAAGTCTACATTTTGGGGTGGTAGATTAGCAAATGCAGCAGCAGCATTGGCATCTACTCGCTGAGTAGTGTCCTCAACAATCCCTCTTGCTCCTGCAGCAGCAATTCCTGCCGCATTCAGCCGGTCACGTATTTGACCTAGGGGTACATTGAGTTGTACGGCAGGAGGTGGGTTCAGAACATTGGCCCTTGATGCCATAAGTTCTTCAACAGTGCGCTCGTCAGCTGGCTGTCCTTCCCTCCTTTGTATATCTTCAGCGGCCTTTGCTACTTGTTCAGCTTCTAGTCTGGCTATCTCCTCCTCAGCTTGCTGAGCTGCGACTGAGGCAATAGCAGCTGCCTCATCTGCAGCCTCCCTAGCTGCAGTATCCGCTACTGCTTCCGAATAGGTACGGTTTCCCGCTACATGGCTTTCCGCCTGGTTTTCGACATTCTCGTTATCCTGGTTCTCCATGTCTCGGGAGTTGCTAGTTTGAGACCTTGTCCTTACCATACAAAGAAGACTGTGGTAACTGCTCCGATACCACTCGACTTACCAAATAGGCGATTAACAATTAATAAAGATCTTTATATCAGCAAGTAATCTTTATGGTATTTCCGTTAACTGGTTAAACGGCAAAGGACAATACACTAGCAGGGAATAATACTCGTAAGTCAAATGCGAGTAAACTAGCATCAATAATGCAAATCAGTAAACTCATACATAAGCAAGGTTAGAAGACAGTGCGTATCAATGGCTTCTCGCCTTGGATTCAGATCTCTCTCAGTAAGCTGTACAAGAGAGTTGGCCTCGTTTCCGAATGCCGAACTCGAGAGCAATGCCTAGCATATGTACATGGAATGAGTTTACGGTTCAACGGTCAGTGCGATGGCACCGCCTACCCGGGAGTTAACCACGTTGGTAGGACCTCGGTTAACCAAATCCACCGCCATCTCCCATCATCCCGAATAGCCATCCATCACGGGGATGTCATCTGGCCATTCATCTAGCAGGTGGTACTTAGATGCATATCAAGGCAGTTCGCTGCTACCGAGCACGGAAGTCAGCTGGCTGTCAAAGAATGTGTCAGCAAGCTGACTTAAGTTGACTTCAGCCTGTTGCTTTTGGCCGAGTCATTAAACTGATAATTATATAAAGTCCAGCAGACTGATTATTAACTAAAGTTCAGCAGACTGACTACTAACTAAAGTTCAGCAGGCTGAACTAAATTAACTATTATATTTAAATGAATATTATGTCTACTAATATACTGATTCATTACACTGGACGATGGTGCACGTCAAAGGTGTACTCCTGCAAGATGAGCGCCCACCGTGCGTACTTGCCTGTCAAGCGCTCCGACGTCATGAGCCACTTGAGTGGCTGATGGTCGGTGACCAAGCAGAAGTGGGTGCCGTAGAGATAGTGCCTGAAATGCACAATCGCCCATACTGCTGCCAGGCACTCCCCCTCATAGGAGCCGTAGTTGCCCTTGGCACGGTTGTTGCTGCGGCTGGCGTACGCCACCACATGCTCGAAGCCGTCATGCTCCTGCACCAGCACAGCTCCAAGCCCTGCCTGCAACCAGTCGGTGTGGAGGATGAAGAGCTTCTGATAGTCAGGCCGCCGTAGTACTGGGGCGCTCACCAACAGCTCCTTGAGCTTGTCAAACGCTGCCTGCTGCTCTGGTCCCCATACGTAGGCAACGCCCTTGCGTAGCAAGTCGTTGAGCGGCTTGGCCAGCTCGCTGAACCCAGGCACAAAGCGGCGATAGCAGTTGGCGATGCCAAGGAAGGCCCTCAACTGTGAGAGGTCGATCGGCGGCGGGATGCCTGTGATGGCCGAGATCTTGGCCAGCTGAGGAGCCAAACCACTGGAAGACAGAAGATGCCCGAGGTACTCCACCTTCCGGGTCCCAAAGGTGCACTTGCCTGGATGACTCTTGAGCCCAACGGCCTCCAAGCGGTCCAGAATTGTGGTGATATGCGCCACGTGCTCCTCAAACGTCTCACTAAAGACGAGTACGTCATTGATGTAGCACCGGGCAAAGGAGAGCCCTGCCAGCTCCTTATCCATGACTCCTTGGAAGGTGGCAGGAGCGTTCTTCAAGCCGAAGGGCATAACCCTCCACTCGTAGAGACGCTGCGATCCCCAAAAAGCCGTCTTATGCTGGTCCTCCTCCGCAATGGGTATCTGGTTGAAGCCCTGCCTCAAATCCAGCATCGAGAACCAAAGTACAAGCGCCGATGTCGTCGAAGATCTCGTCAGGGGTCGCCATAGGGTATCTGTCCTACTCAGTGACCTCGTTAAGATTACGATAGTCACCGCACATCCTCTTCTCAGACCAGTTGCCTGAGGCGTCCTTCTTAGCTGGCATGACTGTGGGCGCAGCGTAGGTGGAGGTAGACTCACGAATGAGCTGACCCTCCTCTAGCTTGCCTGTCTGCGTGCTGATCAGGTTGTCCTCAAAGCGGCTGTAACGATAGCGCTTCTGGAAGATGGGCACGTCTGTCTGGAGGGGTATCCTCATAGGGTTGCCTGTGTAGCGCCCAAGATCGTGCATGCCGCTGGCAAAGCTGGCACTGCGCCGTGCATCCAGCAACACCGTGAGCTGAGCAGCCTGTGCCCCAGTGAGAGTCCCCCCCAGCTTCCAAGTAGGGACAGCTGGTGGTGGCTCCTGCGCTACGGCTGGCACCTCCTGCCCTGCTGCTGGGGTGATTTATGGGGCCGCAGGCGTCACCTGTCCTGCAGCTGGCTGCACTCGGCCTGCCTCGAGTGCCCTCTCCTCGGCAGCTGCTGCCATCTGCCCTGCACCACCTGTAGGCGGCGGAGAGCGTGGAAAAAGAAACGGGGAACGAAACTCCCTGGGTCGCTGTGAGGACTCCTGTCTCCTCCTGCCCCCCCCCAACGAACCATAAAAACAAGGACCTGGACGAGGCGCAGGCGGCTGCTGGGAAGCTGGACCCTCGCGCTGGGAATGCCAGGTCGTACCAGGCGGGGCGCGGTCGTCGCCGTCGGAATCTCGATCCATGGCGTCATAGAACTGGTCCATCTCAGGATGACGAGCCTGGGCGTAAAGGGGAGTCAGGGCCTGTGTTTGCAGGAGAAGCCACGTCAAAACGTTGGCATCGATAGCCTGGCAAAGGAGACGCACGCGGTTGACCTCGGTGATGCCGTCCACCTGTGTGAGGTGCGGAGGGAAGCCCATCGCACGCTCCATCTCCACGGCACGGGGTCGCTGGAACATGCCAGTCTTGAGGTCAATGATCATGCCGCGCTGGTCGCCCACGTAGGCCGCGCTGTCGTAGCGACTCACGAACGTAGGAAGCGCCCGCGTGACGTCGTGGATGACCTCACACTGGGCCTGAGAAGAATGCGGAAGGGCGACCACACGCTGGGCCAAGCGCGCCACGTCGAGGATGGAGTCAATGTTGCGCGTGTGGCGTGGATGTGCGGCCGCTAATGCCTCAAGCGTGCCTGGCATGGCCAGGTTGGTGAAGTAGGCGCGCACACGATGCGCGAAGGAACCAATCTGGGCAGCGTTGATGACTGCCTCACGATCGACGTAGCTGTTGCAGGGGGAAAAGTCTGCGCTGACGTTGGGCCAATAATTGTGGCGGACAGCCACGTTCTCCAACACCCAGGCGAGCGTGTGCGGAGGCTGGCGGTCCTCAACCATGTTGAGGACGCGGAGCAAGTGCCAGTACAAGGCCGTACGCAGGTCACCGAGCGCGCTGCCCTGTCCCGCAATGGAGAAGCCCTGGCACTCCCAGCCAGCAATGATGAGGTCAATGGGCCCGAGGCGCGTGATGTGCTCGGCGGTAATGTCGCGTATGTCCATGGGCCAGTTAGTCTGGGCGTGGTAGAAGGCATGCTCAGGGAAGAGGTCGGGGAAGCGCTCGTGGCATAAGGCCATCTGCCTGCGGGCGACCTGCTGCGCCTCGCCATTGGGGTCCACGTAGACGTACCGACGTACGGGGATGCCAGCCTGCAGGGTGGCCAACAACCCTATCGCAATGCCGGCGAAGAGCTCGACGAGGACAATGCCGTCGGGACGTTTGTCGAGCTGTGCGGTGTAGATAGGCATAGGAAGGGGGCGACAGCCCAGGGCGGGGTTACCGGCCTGCGCTGGCGGTGGATAGGAGCGCAGCAGACTGTGCTGATGGGGCGCCATGCGGAGGGCCGCCACTGCGAGCTTTGCGTAGTGGCGAGTAAGTCGAGGAATGCGCTCGAGCAGCGGCTGCGGACGAGCCGTGCGAGAATGTGCCTGATAAGTGCGCCAGCGCGCACGCGCGTCCTGCGAGGCCTCCTCGGGCACTGGGCGGGCCAAAGCCTTCGCGTCGCGGACGCACTGCTGCTGCCACCGGTCCCTCGTCCTGTAGTCTGCGTGATGTGAAGCGGCGTGGGCCAGCTGCTCTGTGGCGGTGCGCTGGGGCAGCTGGGAATGCTGATCAAAGTACGAACGCTGACGCTCGCGAAGATCCGCCTGAAGGGGCACTGTGCAGACGGAGCGCTCGTCCCAATGTGCTGCCTGTTGAGGACGGACGAGCTGACGTGGGGCAAGTTGGACTCGCGGGCACAGCGACGAAAGAGATGCGAGTCGGACGCGCTCCCGCTGGCTCCGCTGCATGGGCCCTGCGCGTGTTGCGTGCGAACGAGGATGACGGTCGCGGAGGCGCGCAGCGGTGCGGGCCGCCTTATGAGGAGGTGACCCAGACGGCCCGTTGCCG
Source organism: Mesotaenium endlicherianum (assembly GCA_009602735.1). Lineage (NCBI taxonomy): Eukaryota > Viridiplantae > Streptophyta > Zygnematophyceae > Zygnematales > Mesotaeniaceae > Mesotaenium > Mesotaenium endlicherianum. Next base: position 62,789 of record WELA01001161.1, read on the forward strand.
GCTATGTGACTGCGCGGGACGTTGGTAGGCTAGCCAGGCGGCGTCTGGTATAATGCGTGAGCTGCAGTGGTGGAGGAAGACTGTGCGTCATACTAGCGGGTGCGGAGATCGCGCGGACCGTCATACGGTGGTGTGACTGAGCGCGGGCGCGTCTCGCGCAAAGGAGTGACCTCTCTCTCCTCGCAAAGAGGAGGGGCCTCCCGTGCGTCCCTGGGAGTGTCGTGCAGAGGCGTGACCTCGCGGGCAGCCCTGGTATGCTCGCGGATCGAAGTGACCTCGCGTGCGCGCCGGTCTAGTGGCAAAGTGCGGCGTGCGAAGCGTAGACCTGGCCCGGCGTAGGGGGAAGGACCTGTACGCCGAGGACCGAGGATGCTGGTCCTGGCCACTGTCTGCTGCGCACGTTTGGCTCGCGGGTCGATGGCGGAGGCGCGACCTGGCCAGCCTGTGCTCAGGCTGTTGCCAGCGAACAAGTGCGTGACGTCACGGCACTCGTTGCTGGTCAAACAGTCGTGCTGTATCGGACGACTAGGCCCGCCGGCGCATGGATGGGCTCGACGGGGATGGGCCGTGGTCTTGTGAGAGAGAGAACTGAAGCCGGGAGGCCCTGTAGGCTGGCGTCGGACGCGAGCTATAGGCGTGAGCGGCGATGGCTCTGCTGACGGCTGGGCTGCGGGCTCCTCTGCGGCCTCCTGGGACCACTCCTGCCACTCCTCCTCCTCGCTGCTCAATGACGCGTCGTTGGACCTGCCTGGGAACGCTGCCTGCCTCATGGCCTCATCCTCAGACGTGGTAGTGCGTGGCCACGAGTCGCCTGTCCTGTGCGACGGTGCGGGTGAGGGCAATTGGGATGCCATGCGGTACTGGATGGCGACCCCTACAGGCACTTCATGCCGTACGCGGACGTGTGATCTTGAGGAGGGTCCGCTCGCCAGCCGCGCACGCGTCAGGTGCGACGGCTGCTGGCGCGGCTGCCAGGACTGGCGCAGGTGTGGTTGCTGGGGAGCTGCCAAGTGGCGCCTCCCAATCGCTCCTGGGGTTGCGGGAGCTGGTGTCCGGTCCAACATCCATGTCGGTGTTGGCTGCCTTGGACGCCGCTCGCGACGCCCTCCCCCCGATGCGTGCGTACGCCGAAGCCCCCGTAGCGCGAATTGCGTCAGCGCGAGGGTTTTGTGCGCAGCCAAGGTTTAAGCCCTGGCTTTGCGCAACCGTGAGCGTGCCGTCGGCGCTCCGCACAGCAATCTGGCCGCACAGCGCAATCAGGGATGCCCCCTCCTGACTAAGAATGGCGATCGAGGCCGCCGAATCTGCGCTGGCCGTGCCGGACTGCGTGCGCGCGCCACGTGGAAGGACGTGTGTGCCGCTGGCGTGCGCAGCTGCTGCTGTGGCTGCCGAGCTGCGATCTTGTAGCTGGCTGCCCGGCAAGCCTCGCGCCGCCGTGTGAGATGTAAGCGGGCGCGTGAGAGCGCGAGTGTGCGCGTGGCTGCCGACAAGAGCGGCCTGGCCTGCCAAACACGCGGCAAGTGTCGGCGCATGCTGGACCTTGCTGCTTGCAGCAGCCAGCAGGGTGAGACCCTCCTGGCGTTGCCGGCAAGTGCGCAGATCTGCGCACGGAATGGCGACGCGTACGGCGAGGGCCGCGGCAGCCGTGTGTGCTGCAAACATGTCACTCAGCTGGCGAGCGCGCCCTGTTGCGACAGCTGTCGATACGCAGACTGCTGCCAGCACTGCTGGCGTCAGCAGGACGGCACAGACCAGAGGGGTTGCCGAAGCCTGCGGCTGTGCTGGCGTGTGAGCCGGACCGTCTAGGGGCGCGTCGGGAGCTGCAACGTCTGTGACGCCGGGTAGCGAGACCGCATGAGCCTGCAGCCTGCCATCTGGCAGCCCGACCGGACGAGTGCAGCGGCTGCTGACGGACATCAGCGCAGAGTGCACAGGTCTAACAGAAGCGTCTGCGCAGACGTCTGCGGCGCTGGTCGCCGTAGCTCTGTCGTGGGGCGGGCGCGTGCAAGGCTGCAGCGCTGCTATAGCGCCAGGTGCCAGCCTCTGAGGTTGCCACGTGTTGGCGTCGTGAAAGTGCGCAGGAGCTGTGCAGACGCCAGCTGTCGGAGCTGAAGCGTCGGACAACGGGACGCGTGCAAAGAGGGCTCCGCACGCGTCGTAACTGTCAGTGGCGACGAGACCACGGAGTCTGGCGTTCTCTGCGTTGGCCTCTACGAGGGCGTCGCTGACGTCGTCAAAACTGTAGTAATCGGCTCCGGGGGTCAGCGCGGCGTCCATCGTAGCCGAGGCTGCCGTCATCGAGGGACGTCCACCCGTGCGAGGGTTACGCATGCCCCAAAGTCCTGCTGCTGGCGCAGGGCCGTCACGGAGCTTCTTCTGCAGGCATACAATCTGCAGGTGGCCGGCCTTCCCACAGTAGGTACAGTCACCGGGCTTGCCATTCTGCGCAATAGTGCAGTTCTGGCGAGAGTGGCCCGTCTTCCCGCAAAACCAACAGGGGTCACTCGTCGTGGCGGCCATGGAAATGCGGCCACGCGGAGCCCCGCGCTGCTGGGTCTGCTGGGACAGCTGAGAGCGCTGGGGCTGCTGCTGCTGTTGGGGCTGGCGAGCCGGAGTTAGGCGCATCGTCGTGGATGGCAGCACCAAAGACTCCTCGCGTACGCCCGTGGATGCGAGGCCTACACGATCGCTAATGTTGCTCCGTGCGGCGGCCAAGCTCTGCTTCACGACTGAGAGGTAAGCGTCCTCCAGCGAGTACTCGGAGCCGATGTGGTAGATGAGAGGAGCCATGGCTCGCTCCCTCAAACGTGGCTCTACGGCGCGCAAGAAGATCTCCGCTGCCTCCCGGTCAGTGATGGTGCCAACGTCTCGGCGAAGGTGCGTCAAGCGGCGGTACATCATGCGGATCGTCTCGTTCTTGCGGCTGCAGAAGTGGTGCAGCTTGTACACCTTCTCTTTGGTCGCGGCCTGGAACTCCTTCCTGAGGACGTCCCAGAAGGCCTTGACCGGATCAGCAAGAAGGGTCTCCACTGGGGGTTCCCCCACAGATTCTGTGCGTGCGTAGATCTCGTCACCCTTCTCACGGAATGTGTCACGGGCCTCGTAGAGGAGATAGCGCGTGAACGTATAGAACACGTCACGCTTAGTGAGCGCGGGCGTCTTAAGCCTCGCGGTCACGAACTCAGCCTCGAACTCTGAGATTGTGTCGTCCAGATCACAGGTTCCTGGTCTGCCGCTGAAGCGGAAGAGGGAGGACCTGTCAGCCTTGACCTCGTGGTTACCTGCCATGGGATACCAGGAATCGTGGTGAGCCCACTGGGAAGACGGCTCAGGGACAATCACAGGAAGCACGAGTGCTGGCTGTTCCCCTTCAGAGGGCTCAGTGACAGTATTGAGATCGGAGTCTGAGTCTTCTCCACTAACCCCTTTGTAGTAAGGCTGGTAAGCACGCCCACTACGGGTAGGCATACGCTGAAGATTCTAATTGCGTGCAGGCAAAGAGACATCTTTTTAGAAGTAAGGAGTGTGTACTCTCCAGAGTGAGCACCTCAAGATTGTAATCTGGTAGGAAAACAACTAATGAAGTCTGGCCCAAAAGATCACTGGAAGCACATGATGATCTTCAAGAGTAGTCCTATGGCAGGGGGTATAAGCTGTGACTTTGCTCACCACTTGTGAAGTTCTTCTAGTGACTGGAAGCCAGCAAGGCTTGCTCTTCATAAGAGAGAGACTAAGTGGTCCTGAAAACACAAGAGATAAAAGTGTAAGCTTTACTGATAATCTCTGTGACTTATAACTGGCATAATGGGACTTCTAAAAAGATGTTCCTCTAGGGACATCTCTAGCACTTATACTCCTGAAATCCCGACGTCGTATGCGGCGGATCCAATGCATGTAGTCACTCTAGGAGGCTCTCCTATGTCCACTAATGTGTACAAGGCATGTACTAGCACTCCTATAGGCTAAGCATAACTCAAACCAATCAAAGCAAAGCACGTAAAATATGCTAAGTGTCTCTCGTTGGTGGAGCTTACCTTGGGTAGTTCTACCTAGATAGCGCCTCAAAAGTGAATCTGGAACTTGAGGAAGCTTCCTCTAGGAGATGGTGATGCAGTCACCAAGTTATAGCCTCAATAATGCACTCGTACTATGGAAATGCAAGACTTATGTAGTCTAAAGGGCTCGCGGATTTGTGCGCACAAAGCTAGGGGTCCTTGGGGTCACGAATAGTCAACATTGTCACCTTTGGGTGCATGAAGTCACAAGTTGGCCATTTGGTGTGGTTCCGCTAGGTGCCGAAAGGAGTGCGGACTAGATCGCGTCTACTTCGCTCGATAATTAACCAAATGACGCAAAACCGGTGCCATTCGGAAGATGCTTCGACGCGCTACACTTTGGTAACTTGGAAATCTAGAGAAGGTCAACATATGGATGCGTAAAGTCAATGCAAAGTTGGTCTTCCTAGGTTGATGGTTCGCACAAGTAGAGCTTGGGTTCGCACGTCAACCTCGACTTAATAAATCATGACAAGAGAGAGTCTAAGTGGTCCTGAAAACACAAGAGATAAAAGTGAGCTTTACTGATAACTCTGTTGCTTACAGCTGGCATAATTGACGTCTAAAAAGATGTCATTCTAGGGGCATCCACTGCTATATACTCCTTGGAAAACCGGCGCTGAAGGCGGCGGATTCAATGCATACAGTCATGCTAGGAGGCTCTCCTAGGTCCACGAAAGTGGAGGCAAGGCATGTACTAGCTCTCCTATTGGCTAAGCACAACACACACCAATCAAATATAGTGCAAGAAAGAGACTGCATGGCTCTCAATTGCGGACCTTACCTCGACCAATGCTACCTAGATAACGCCTCAAAAGTAGATCTGAAACAGGAGGAAGCTTCCTCTAGGAGTGAGTGATGCAGTCACTTAGTTATAGCTCAAATGGTGCTCATATACTATGCTATTACATGCTAAGTGTACTTTATCAAGCTCGCGGACTAGAGGTCCTTGGAGTCGCGAAGAGCCAACAATGTGACCTTTGGGCACATTGAGTCACAAAGTGGCCTTTGGTGAAAACCCGCTAGGGGCCGGTAGGTGGCGCGGACTAGATTGTGAATATCTCGCTTGACACTTGACCAAATGGCACGCAACTGGTGTCGTTCGGAAGGTGACGCGACGCTCTACACTTTAGCAATTTGGAACGCTAGCAAAGGTCAACATATGAATGCGTGAAGCAAGGTCAAAGTCGGCCCCTCCTAGGTCGATGGTCGACACACGTGTGTCTCGGCTTGGGCGACGGTCCCGACCTAATGAGTCATGACACCTCGTCGGGACGCGTATTTTGAATATTTTGAAAATACGTCGAAATACGTGGTGTAATACGTCGCTCATTGACCAATACGCAAGTATCCCATAACTAGGACTGCAATAGGATGGCATGTGTAAGTTCTAATCTTGATTTCTTTACAAGTTGAGTACCCTTACTCAATCGTGCAACTTTCAATCCGTGAAAAGCCCGCGAGCTTCTCCCTACGAATTGCCTTGAACGATTACAACAAGCGACGAGTCATAATAAGTCAACAAGATACATCGACGCTAAAACAAATTGATTCTCACAAGAACTACCTGAAGCCATGCCACAAAATACACGCCACGAAATACATGAACCAAGCAGCTAACCGTGGCGGCCAAACGTGTGCCATGCTGCTAGGACTTGTCTACGCGCCCCAGCGGAACCAGGCTAGGCACAGCCCCGACGTGGCGGTCATGCGCCACACCGATGTCACGTCTGACGAAGAAAGAGGAATGGAGCCGAGGGAACTTTTAAAAATTGCAAATCCAGTGGAACCGTCAAGAACAAATGGAAACCTTCGTAGACATTCTCATCTCGAACCAAACAGCTAAATCTCAAGACCTGACAGTCAAATGCGCACGCTTGGTAAGAAATGAGTACGTAGTTTTACGTAAGATTATTATGGAGAGAGTGGAGGTTTGCTCTCACAACTTTCACAAGAGTGGACCTTATTGAAACATGCAAAGTGGTGCTCATACTAGACTTCCTTTCTCCTACAAACTTCAGGCCTCTTTTGACAATTTACTTACAATTCAATCACATGTTGATCTACCTCCTTCCGTTGGCCTCCTCCGCCTACTTTCAATTTGCAAAGGTCTCCTTTATTGCTTTCAACCTAAGGCCCAGATATGCCTAGACCCTTTCCAAAAGCCATGACTAACACAATTTGAAAATTTGTGTTCAAATTGCCTGATTTGGAAAGAAAGAAGGTAACGATAGAAAGAATAGTTGGAGTAGTAATATGCTACAATGTGCGTCATCTTTTTGTGTCTAATCCTCTCTATGTCTAGCTATTACTTATTGATTTATGTTTGCTACTATTTTGCTGACGTTTCTATTGGCCTGACTATGTGAGAAAATGCCAATATGATGCTATTGCTGTGTTGGAGTTGGTCGCCGGATCTTCTCTGCAGATAATTGCCAATTGACATTGGTGTACTAAACAATAGCAAAAACACAATATTCCGCATGGTTCTTACTAGTGGCTGTTACGGAAAACTGAGGCTCGTGCTCAAAAATCCTTTTTCAACTCCAAGTATGGGGGTTAGCGGGGTGGGCGGGTGGGTAAGTGTAGCAGCTTATGTCCTGTTGCAATGAATGGTGCATTGCAGGTTGAAGTTTTAGAGTTCGGGTGTGTTGAGTGAAAGCGACAAAAGCATTTGAAAAATCAACAATTTTCACACTTGTCAAACTTCAGTTTGCCATGTCGCAAACCTTCAATTTGCATCAATAACGAGTGTTGTTGTCGTACGGGTTTGCGCCTGTTCGTAAAATGCACTTCTCTTAAATTGCTTATAGCTGGAACAAAAGAATATCTCACAAAATATTCATGTTAGGGTCACTAATTAGTCATCTCAACTTTTCTGACACACAAATAAAGAGAAGATGTTGCCTCATAGTGATGTACAAGTGCGGTCCAACAAATTATGGGCGTCATAAACATGTGACCTAAGCGATTGTTCAAATAGTAAATATGAATATTTACATCACACCACTCTATTCCTAGCTATACCATGTATGTCTACGATCGAATCTATCATAATGTGTTAATGCACGTACTTTGCCAAGCAAGCAAACCTGCTTCTAAGACATCATAATAAATGACACCCTACACCCGCTTTTCTTCACGTTGTAGACCAAATAATACATAAAGAATGAAAGAAATTATTTGCCTACGATAGTGAAAAGCCATATCACGACTTGAGCAAATCCCCATTCAATCCGAGGAATAATTAAGACTGACTGTTGTGTTGTATTGTTCAAAGTCAGCTACTCTTCTATTTCTCTATTTCATTGATTGAGCAAGCTGATTGCGATTTCAAGACTTCATCTTGCAATGCTTTCTATCATTTTGTCAACTATCAATATGGATGTTCCTAGCATATTGAAAAACTTAAGCCTTAGCCCATAGTTGGCTCTAGGAGGCATTTTTGGAGGACCCCTATCCACTGTGACCCCCCAGCAGGGGCATGCAACATGTACAGAAGAAGTTACAAGAGAAATTATCATAAAGAAGTTACCTGGAGGAGAGGTCACAAAACACAGGTCCTGGAAGAGGCTTATATAGGGACGGTTTTATGTAAGAAGTGGTTCGTTGAGCGTGGGTGCTTCTTCGCGATCCTTATTAGTGCAAGCAAGGTGCTTGTACAGGACAACAAAACCTAATGCTAGCATAATAACAACAGTGGAACTTAGAAATACACCTTCATAGCTCCACCTTGAGAGCTCCGTTTCTCCCGGCGGACGAACTTCTAGTATTTGTATTTTCTCCTGCAAACCATTTATTTCTCAAACATAAGTTCGCACCTCAAAGCAGGTCTCATGTGGTCATGATATCACCCATTTTTGCTTGCACATCTCTCGAAAGGTACTAACAACAAAGAACCCTCCTTTGCACGAAGGCTTATCAAGAGTTGACATACTCGTATGACCACCAACGCATCAGTATATTCCCTGATCGGTCTTATCCTTCCTGCACTCTAGTAACTTCTTGCAGCTGCCACATTGACTAGCCATCGATTGAAGCATGCAAAGTTACCACGAAACTCCCTGATTTTGGTTCTCAAAGGCAAGTGTATCATTGAGGTACCCATACATGCTTTGTGCACCACCTAACAATATGTATTTAGGTGATAACAGGCATGGGCAAAAAACACATGAAAAACTTGTGGGCACATTGACGTGCACCACCAGCACGGAACACTAATGTTTCATAAACATCAGAGCCAGAACTTTGACAATGATGATTGCCACTTGTCCACCAGATTGCAGTTGACTCTGGAGAACCCCACATTCTCACACAATGTCATAAGAACAAGCGCCCGGCACAAGCATTCATACGTGAGTTGACCTCAGCCTACCTGAGCACCAATGATGGCAGTAGTGAGCATCAGAATGTAGATCAGCACCCCGGCTTTCACTTCCCACACCTGGACTTTGCTGCCCCCCCCTTGATGGCCCTTATAGAATAGAACGATGCCTCTTATTACCTGCCAAAACCATCAGAATGAGGATGCCATTACAGTACGTCACAGGGCTGTAGAAGTTCACTGAATCCATCCTCTTGAGGAAATGCAAAGGACCAATCTCGACGAGGAGCTTACGGCAAGCTAAGGTTCCACAGAGATGATGCTGTAATCTTTGCGACAACAGCAACTCCAATCAGCGTCCGGACCTCCTGTATGAGCCTCTTCTCAAAAGGCGGAAAAGCATGTAATGCATGTCTGAAGACAGTTGAAGCTACTAAGCCAGCCACGCAGAGCTCGTCCCGGGACTGAAGGGGCCAAGCACTCCACCACCTAGCTGCTGCACGCGACACTTTGGCTGGCAGAGGAAAGATGGTCCTAAGATTCAAGAGAAATTGTGAAACCAAGCCCACATATGACAATAGCTCATAGACAGAAACCCAGGCCTGCCACAAGAGGAGTCAGATGTGCTGCGGGTGGGGAGCTTCAGGGCACGCATGCCTGTGCAGTGAGACCTGCTGTTGCCACGAGCCCCAGCCAGCTGTGCAGGCTGTACAGGTGGAACAGCCCAGCAAGAGCCTTGTATCTGTACGCAAATGCTATGCCAATGTAGCCCAGCAGGAGAGCGGCAACTTGAGTGACGTGGTATGAAGCTCCACTCGACGCTCCACTCGTCTTCGTGCTGCTTTCCCCCCTGCCCCTTACTATAGCTGCACATTCCATACATACACACAAAAAACAGAATTGGCTCTTGTGTCGAGTATATTGGATTCTACACCGTCTGCTGCGCCCCCGTCACTTGGCTTGAACAGGGGATGTGGATGACAAATGGACTCCCAGGAGAGCTCCAGAGTGCCAGACTGAACTGCTAAGGAGTCTCATGGCCGTCAAACGAGGTCTTTGGAAGTGTGATTTTGTGATGCATGGCATCCTTGCCATCATCAGCAATGCTTTGCCGAGCTGACTGCAGCTTTAGCCCCCAGCTAAGAGACTAGCAGACATCCTGATGTGCGACAATGGCCTGTTAGTTGAAAACCGATCCTTTTGTAAGCATCAAGTGTAGCAGTTGCATGCTCTGCCCTCGTTAAAAGCCGAGGCTTTGCTCGGGAGGCTGGATAAATCTCAAGCACAAACAGGCCACCCACAACCATCCCACGATATGAACCAGCATTGTGCGAGACAAGCTAAGCATCACCCTCACATCCCTCAAGCTCGTGTGCAACCTTGAAGCTGCGGAAATTCTCCTCCCCGAGTGAAGAGGCACATGTAGGGGGGTGCAAAAGGCTGCAGGGGTGCTGAAAGATGGAGTACCTTGACTCAAAAGACAGATGAATCCAGCCACCATGAAAATTGGGTGAGCCTGTTTCAAGATCAGAGACGAGTATGCCATGGGGTGAGCTGAATGATTAACATTCAAACGACACTTTCTGGCTTGGAAAGAGTCGAATGACAATGATTAACACGCAACCGACACTTTATTGCTTGGGGAGAGTTGAATGACAATAGGGTCGCCCCCTTACATTCGTCAGAACACTGGCCTGACTGGTTAAATGAAAGCACAGGATGAATGAAATGTTTGGACAGGCAATCATTTAGAGGCCCAGTCACTTGATGCGATTGCAGAAGTTCTGGATTGGTGGTTTACTCTTCAGTACGCGGTTTGCACGGCAATTCCAGCAACAATGGGAGCAGCAGGAAAGTTGCAGTCAGATCAACAGCCTGCAGAAGTTGTTGTCAGAGACTGCAGCTCGAGACACTATAAATAGTTTGAAACATGGAAGCAGCTATCAATGGACAGTTTAGCTAAGAGGCTAGAAATGAGTCTGGAAACATAAAGCAGCAGCTGTGACAGCACCTCCTGTTGAACTTACATTCCAGACGTGAACAAGTATCTCCCCCTTTGCTGGGATCCAGGATATCTCTTTGTGGAAGTAGAATATCCAGGTCAATATCAGCACAAATGTCAACACTGAGAGGACGTCAATTACAACCTGCAGGGGCAAAGAGGACTACATGAAGGTGAGCAAAAAGACCTCATACTGCTCTACACGCTTCTAGAGGACGAAGTTTGGTTGATATGTATTGGCACGAAGGTGGAATAAAATTCTGATCTGTTTCAGCTGGCGAGACCCATCCCCAAACTGGCCTGCATCTCTCAATGCCTTGGACATGCATAACCGTAAGTTTTCAATCTCATCATAGCTTTACCATCCAGCATATATATTCCCACTGATACAATGCTTGCCCTTCATGTGGTAACTAGTGAGTAATATGAACCTGTAAGTGAACAGGTAGGTGACATGCAGCAACAATCATCTCGTGTGCTCTGCGTCACCTTCAGTGCAGTGCCACATTCGGTGAGGCCACGATGGAGAATATGGACTTGTTTGGTACTAGTGACCATGATCAAAATTTCAAATTGCACATAGTCGCCAAGATGCCAAGATGCCAAGATGCCGTATACACTGCCTCATTGCAATTTGCGATTGTCTGGATCAAGCAGCCAGTACTAGCGGACTTTCATCAGATAATGAAATACACATTGATCTTACTACATACATACTGGTGAATGCAAGGATGTACAGAGTCAGACTCAATGATAATGGTGCTGGAAGCTTTTTCCAATTTCTAGCTTACGTCTGAATGTAGGCAATGACTGAGTTATTGTACCTGTAAACGACGCGCATTTTGCTCAGCCATGGTGTATCACCTTGCTTGCTTAGGACGGTTGCACGAAGAGCTCCGATAAGCACATGCAGCCAGCTGCCTGCTTACAGACAGTCGGACTTATTTCTTGTCGTAGACACTGGTACATCACACGTTCACAGAGGACATTCTATCACATGGCTCGCCTCTCACCGCGCCAGTCTTGTAGAATTGGTACAAATGTATCTTTCTCAATGATCGATTTTCTGTCCCTAAAATGAACTTGCTAGTGGTGTACACTGTATACTAGGGTCACTTTTAAAAAATTACCACAAATGTGGGATTACGGTCTTACGGGATGAACTCCTGGGCAGAGGGTTCCTTGGCCTCCAGCGTTGGCATTGAATCGGATCGCGATACGTGTTTCTCTGACGAGTTTCGTAGGCGACATCAACTTCACACAAGTTCACAGGTTCCATATCGTCGCAAATTTAAGTCGCAGAGGACTTTTTAAGGGGTGTTTCAGGTCCAACTGCTGCACCAGAAATGTTGAGAGCCAGACTTGGGGCTAATAGACCCCCAGGCCCTAGATCTCAACATTGGACGATCGGATGCATCTACTTAGGTGACACACCAATAACTCGGTCCTTCCAGACTCCGAGCTATTGGTTTGATTTGAAATGTGCAAAGGTCCGAGCCAGGCAACATTCTTGTCATAATTTCCTTCACCCATGCACGGATGGCCAGGAAGTGGTATTGCACTGGCCAGTCTTAGGGATATTTGTATGCTGATGAAGGTAGCTGAATTTTATCCAATAAGGGAGGAGTGCTGGTTGTCTGACTTTTAAGGCTTAAACGAACTTGGCCGTTGCTACTGATGCCCATGTGTTTCCTTTTCTTTCTTCATGCGCAACCGAAGTGTTATCCCAGACCAGATTTGCGACTTTTCCTGTGCACTTGCTCGCATCTGTAGGTCCAACGTCATGGATAGACTTTCACCTAGAACTGTAGACGTAAAAAGTATCTACCCCGAGCACACTCAAGTTGAGATTTGAAGGCCTCTGCAATGGCTGTCAACATGCTTGGGACGAGGTGGAACCACGAGGAGCTTAACAAGTTCTACGAAAGTTATCGCAAATATGGCAAGGACTGGGCCAGGGTTAGTAAATGCACTATTATACTCCTAACACAGTCTCAAGACCTTCATTTAAATGGTGGATTGCATTCCTGTTCATATGCTTAAGCAAACAATGCCGCTTTCCTTCCACAAAGAGCGAGGTGTTCTTGACTGCTCGGAGGCGAGTGGTGACCCTCCCTCGATGTGCCTCTCCTCTGATTGGCTGCAGGTGGCTGCCTCTGTACCCCGGCGTACGCCTGAAATGGTGGAGGCTCTGTATGCTATGAATCGGGTATGCTCTTCATCTCATGCATGATCTATGTCACGTATGTAGGACAAATCTGGAGCCACGTAGAGCCAAGTGGAGCCAAGTGGCATCACGGGGGTCTGTGCCTTACAATCGCTGCAGCTTGGGAAGTAGGGAATAGTAAGGGGCCTGATCAAGCCAGCGAATTGCCAGGGAGAGCTGCAGGGTAGGAAGACTTGTTCCACTGCGCTCCTTTTATGGCACCCTACCCGTGGCCTCCGTTTCTGGCACCCTAGCAGTGGGAGGGTCCATCAGTGGCACCCTAGCAGAGTGGGTTCTTATGAAGGCACCCTAGCATCCTGTCATGCCACCCTAGCCACATAGCTCTCTGCAGTGCCAGTGACAGGCAGGGGCGGGTAGGGTTGCGTTGCGTTGCGTGCAGGCATACTTGTCCCTTCCTGAGGGGGCTGCGTCAGTAGTGGGCTTGCAAGCCCTGATGACCGACCACTACTCCAATCAGGTGCCTACCCCCCCCCCCCCCCCCCCCCCCCCCCCCCCCCCCCCCCCCCCCCCCCCCCCCCCCCCCCCCCCCCCCCCCCCCCCCCCCCCCCCCCCCCCCCCCCCCCCCCCCCCCCCCCCCCCCCCCCCCCCCCCCCCCCCCCCCCCCCCCCCCCCCCCCCCCCCCCCCCCCCCCCCCCCCCCCCCCCCCCCCCCCCCCCCCCCCCCCCCCCCCCCCCCCCCCCCCCCCCCCCCCCCCCCCCCCCNAGGGGGGGGGGGGAGGGCGCCGAGACGGCGGTGGATCATGGCGCTGAGGTGGCGGCGGGGCGCGGTGCAGGAGGAGCGCAAGAGCGAGGACGAGGTGGGGCAGAGCGTGATGATGATGGCGGCCGCCGAGGGCGGCGACGAGGACTCCAGCCAGGTCGTGGGCGCGTCCCAGCAGCAGCAGCAGCAGCAGCAGCAGCAGCAGCTCCACCCGCGTCTGCGCCTCAGAGAGGCGGGCAACAGCGCTGTAGGAGGAGGAGGGCCGGCGGCACTTGTGGGCGAGCGAAGCCTCCACCAGATGTCGCCCGGCATCGACGGCCCCTCCCCTGCCAAGCGGCCTAGGAGCGCTGCAGGTGCTGCTGGCGCTGCTCCCTCCCCCCGCCCGCTGCATAGATCATCCCGCATCTACGGTGCGCTGCAGATGAAGCTGTCATTTGCCTGCCTCGTGGAGTCCACCCGTTCCCCCCCC
>WELA01001161.1:102938-127288 GCA_009602735.1 Mesotaenium endlicherianum
GAGAGAGAGAGAGAGAGAGAGAGAGAGAGAGAGAGAGAGAGAGAGAGAGGGAGTGGGTGTTTGGGGGGAGGAAGGAGGGGGAGGAGAGATTGGGGGGGAGATGCGAGCAAGAGAGAGACAGCGAGGGGGGGAGAGAGGCAAGGCGCGTGTGCACGCGCTCGTGCGTGTGCACGTGTTGGCGCGTGCGTGGGTGCCTACAGCTGGATGACGCGGTTGTCCTTGTCGCACGTCACGTATTTCCACGCGCCGCGGCAGGGGTCGTAGCCGCCCGACTCGCGCCACGAGCTGTGGTCAAAGTTGGTGAACGCCTCCGCCACCGCCGTCACCAGCCACACGCCTGCGCACGCACACGCATGCACGCATGCCCCTCGCAGCGCCGCCCAGCGCCCCCCCCCCTCCGCCCCATCCTCATGCAAGTCAGCGCCTCGATGCATGGTGGTCGTTCGCCCTCGCCAGAACTGCGCAGGGGCTCTTCAAGCACTGCTTGTTTTGGGCCTGCTGCTGCTGGCATGGATTGGAGATTGCACGAGGGTCTTTGGGAGAGGAGCTCCACCGCCGGGGGGGGGGGGGGGGGGGNGGGGGGGGGGGGGGGGGGGGGGGGGGGGGGGGGGGGGGGGGGGGGGGGGGGGGGGGGGGGGGGGGGGGGGGGGGGGGGGGGGGGGGGGGGGGGGGGGGGGGGGGGGGGGGGGGGGGGGGGGGGGGGGGGGGGGGGGGGGGGGGGGGGGGGGGGGGGGGGGGGGGGGGGGGGGGGGGGGGGGGGGGGGGGGGGGGGGGGGGGGGGGGGGGAGGTGCTGCTGAATGAAAATATTCCGTTCATAATCTACAGGTGAAAATGAGAACACGCTGCAGTACAGCCCACCTTGGAGGTTGTCACCTGATCAAGGTTGTTGGGAAATATTCCTAGGTGCCGCCCAGGTGTCAGCAAAAAACGTGAACCACAGAGCTCAGCACAAAGTTGCGCACAAAAAGCTCACAGGACAGCCCGCCTTCCTGCAGCCAGACTTGTCGCAAATTATAAACTTGAAGACCTCACACCTGTTGCCGTAGACGTAGCATTTATTGGTGGGGATGTGAGATGAAAGTACAGCACCGGTTGCAGTCACAAAAGTTGCCACCAACCTTTCTCATAGCATTATTCCCGTGACACATGAGAAGGAAGCAGTTCAGCATGGACAGCGACCTTTTTAGTGAGCTAGCAGAAACAATTTTCGTCAGATAGCAACCAAGAAATGTGGCACCTCACCTTCCTGACTGGCTTCACAGAACAGATATCTCGATTGGGCGCAGAAGAGGAGAATCGAGAAAAGCGAAGCACGGCAAGGCTTCAGACCCCCGGCCATAGCTGTCTCCTAAGTAGCCCTGAACAGTTTATATTATGGTATGACGGGGCAGCTTTTAATTTGCCCGAACTGCGTCTTCTAGATACTCCAATTTGCTGCTATAGACACAAAGTTCTCCTCCAATATCCTCGTACAAAGGATTCTAAGAATAATACAGAGCCTTTTACAGGAGAAATTCACCAAGATGTTGCATCTGATTATTGTAAGCGGTTATCGGTAAGAAATGTAGGGCGAGAGAATCCGAAGTGGGGCGAAGGTCCAAAAGTCGAATAAGAGTCGAAGGATTCGGTCTACACTAAAGCGCAAGCAAGCGTAAGCGTTGTTCAGCAGCATTTATCATTGGCGAATTTTACATGGCACGTGAAATTGTACGTCCTTTCTACAACGAAGCCGTTGTTTGTAGGGGGAGTCAACAGAAGATGTTAGTTGATAGGAGTGGCATCCAGCGGTGTCCAGCGGTATCATTTTGTATCAAGATGCCACGATACACATTGAGGGCTAGCTGCAGGCTGCATGCAGGCTGACTACCTTCCGGTCCTGAGTATTGGAGCAAGAGTCAAAGAGGTCAAGCGGTCTTTTAAGGTCTCCCTTTTAAGGTCTCACTTTAATTAGTATTAACTTTACCCTGCTTCCCCATGCTTCACCCTCCGTCATTCCGTCTCTGGCTTTACCAGGCTTTACCAAGCGTTACCACCTGTTTACCACCCATTACTCATGAAAAAGTCAAGTACGGTTTGACTCGTGAGGCACTTGAATGTTCACGGCGCACGCAATCACACGCAATAGTAATTTTTGCACGTCACAGCGTAACACTTTAATTGGGCCCTTCAAGCCCATCTTTGCGGATTGACAAGCTGGACCACTTAAGCTGTAAACTTCGTATGGTGTTGACCGTAGCCATCTATATTGTCTGTGAAGTGCAAAAACTTCGACAATCCTCTGCAGTTGCATGTTGCATTCATAAGCATTGCAGTAATACCATTTCTCGAAGAGTCGTACTCTAGCACGCACGGGAGTGCTGTCTTGAACGAATTTCTGATGTTGCTCTGACGAGCACCGATCAGTATATGAATGGGCTAGGATAGGAGAGTACCTTTTGAAGTAGCATAATTTTATGCCGGGACAAACAGGGTCAAGATCTTCAGTTATGCAAATACTGTCCTTTCTTATAATCGTATGAATGGCGCTAAGTTGTCTCCTGCCTACTTATCTTTCAGTCCTCTTTTGGACCCACATAATGATGAAGGTCCCACTAGTGACGTGAGTTCAGAGTCCGAGTTCCTAGGCCACTCCGATTCTATCAAAAATGGCCTTAGTGGTGATGCAGCAGATGGTCCTCGACAAAGGACTATCAAGTCCATTAAGATCCAACTGGAGAATGCTTGTTCTGAATCGCTTAGTTTGCGAAAAACAGCTGTAGAGCAATTAAGGGGTTTGTCCAAAAATGTCGATAACAGGCAGGCTATTGTTTCACTAGGGGGTGTGAAGCCCCTGCTGCAGTTTTTGATTTCAAATGAAGAGGATGTTGCAGAATTGGCCATGTTGGCCTTGTACAATCTGTCTCTTGACAGAAACAACAAGCAGACTATGCCAAGCGAAGGCGTCATAGACGCTTTAATAAAGGCTATGGTAACGGGCCCTCAAAAAGTGAAGGAGACTGCTGCAGGTGCTCTGTGTGCTCTCTCTGATGATGACGCAAACATCCTGAAGTTAGGGGCTGCTGGAGCTGTGGAACCTCTTACTGCCCTTCTTCAGAATGGCTCCGATCAGGCTAAGGGGGATGTGTGTAGGGCACTATTCAATCTTTCACTTCTTGAGGTGAACAGCAGAATGATTGTGGCGAGGGGTGCTATCGGTCCCTTACTCCATCTACTTCAGCAGCGCAGGCCTGGCATAAGAACGGAGAAGATTGTCAAATTACTTGCTAGTTTAGCAGTTACAAAGGAGGGCAGGCATGCCATAGCGACAGAAGCAGAAGGTATTTCAGCGCTAGCGGAGTGCCTAGAAGGAGACTCAATCAAAGAGAAAGAGCATGCTGCAGCTGCCCTATGGCTTCTGGCTGTTAACAGCCCCGCCCATCAAGCATTGATCCGAAAGGAGGCCATCATTCCATCCCTCGTCGTACTTTCTAAATCCTCGAGTGAAACTCCGCGTGCAAGGCGGAAGGTAAGTGCGCAAACCCGTCTTTCCTACAAGTAGCCTGTGGAAGTGCAGTGTGGTGCTCTTTGTGGCTATGCAGGTCATAAGGTCTCCTTGATTCTCTGCTCGCTGGTGGGCATTGCGGTATTCAAAGACCTGTGCCCCTGCCGAAACTGTTTGGCTTGGTTGCCCTATAAGCAGTGCATTGACCCGACCTAAGATGTGAATTGGAACAAAATATTAACTTGCGCCCCTTGTCTGTCACCAGCTTAAGCTATTAACCTTTTGCTTCATCCAGGTTATCAGCAGTCCCTCATGGTGCTTTCAAGGGCTGCTCTTGCTAAGAACATTATGATGCTGTCGGTACTTCAAGTTCTTACTTCCTCAAATCCTCGAATGTCCCATCAGCTTCTTGTACACCTGTTCATACCAAATGTGGAGAAAACCATGTTCGTATTCTCTTCTGCTGGCGTCTGCTGATGATGGGATAGAAGGACAACTTGTTTCATGACCTGTTTACCTATTGCATGTGCAGGCTGAATTATTGCTTGGACTTCTTCGACCAAAGACGTCAGACCACTCTGACTAGCGCATTCGTTGTGCAATGACGACACCCGAGAAGATTGGTAAGAATGTAAGATATCGACAAGGGCACTTCTGAACCACTCGCTTATTAGTGCATGTCTGCAAGTCATACTTGGGCACTATGTCAATAGCAACAACCTTCATATGACTTTCTTACACATGGGTTAATTTCCAAGTGTCACTCAGCAAGCCGATTGGTTGCCAATGCTGAACAATGAGAGTCTTCACAAACTGAAAGCTTTCAACAAGTGCTTACATAGTACGATGAGTGCTTAGAGACTAGCTGTAACTCTAGCAGACAAGATCCCTACCTAAGATACAGTTGGCTATGCCTCCACTGAATACTCGATGCCAGCTGCTGCACCTACTCGATCAATATTCAGCGGTAGTAGCATACTCCTGCATCAACAGTGGGGCTGCAGCCGCCATATATTGTGGTCCATATATTGTGGTGCTCGTGCTTGCCAACCTTTTGTACATCTTTTTGGTCAGCAGGAGGTACAATCGAGTGATATAAAATGTGTAGAGTTGCCAACCTTATGTACATCTGCTTATTGAGGAGTAAATTCAGTAGAGTGAGCTAAATATTTAGGATTCTGAATCCATCAGGGAAAGCCTTGTGAAATATGTACCTTCCAATTCAGTCCAAGCGAAGGTCCGGATGACCTCTTTCAGTCATCCTTTTTAGCTAGTGTGCAGTTCTTCACCTCTCAGAGACATTTGCAACGAAGTTTTCTCAATTTCAGTGATATTACAACTCTTTATGGCCATGTATTAGACAGTTGTCTAGTCTAGCAGCAGTATCTGTTCGACAAGAGTTATTTCAAAGTGTATTGGCCAAGATCTACAGGGACGTGTTCGTTCTTATCTAGTTGACTCCACTCATTCATAGTTTGTGGGAATCGTATAGTGTGTCTATACGCGTCAACGTCAAACTACGCAGCACCAATATACAGAGAAGGGTTGTAAATCGTCTCTCTGCATTTGAGTGAATATAGACAAACAAGTACACATGGCAGACTTTCTCTCGCAAGAAGGCAGCCTGTCATCACACAAACAAGGACTACCAAAACCTACCATAGTCAAAGCAAGCCAGACAAGACTAAAGAAACTGGAAAACAGCATGGTAAATTGGCAATCATTATGGCACATCTGAGAGACCGTTCGGTGTTACAGATGATCTACTAAAAACAAAAGAGTGTTGACCTTACCCCTCACGTCCAACCTCTTCACTTGACACAACTACTATTTTCCTGAAATATGGAAGTAAACCTTCAACCTGTTCCAGATGAAAAGAGGACATTGCATGCGAAAGTTCAGGGTACAGGCTATGATCCGCTTTGACTTACACGGACACTGGAAATGACACTGACAAGCTTAAGCAACTCGTGACAGATTGAAAGATACGCTACACAAGTAGCAGGCAGACTCAGGACCAAGAATATGGAGCAAATAATATAAACAAACTCTCGCTATTGTCATTCCTGCAAAGAGTTGTCGCTCAGACAAACTCTGCTTAGAAGATCCTCCAAACGGCCCTCCATCACATTCTCAGCTATCTCTCTCTTCCCCCTTTCCACCTTTGACTGCCTCCTGCATCCTGGTCATACACAACATGTAGCATTCATGCACCAGCCGAGAGGCGTCGTTCAAGAGCTTGCCGAGGGCATGAGCAAACACACCTGCTTTCTACACTACTGCCTATACTTATTACAGCTCCATGGCCACACACCCAACCATCCGGGCTCCGTGAGCGCCGTCTGGCAGACCCGAGCACACCAGCTTGGGCTGGCTCCAGTGCCGGAGCTCCCCGACCGCGTCCACGACCTCCACCGAGAGAGCCAAGAACGGGTCCACGCTCAGCCCGGCAGCGTACACATTCCGCCCGAAGCCGAAGAGATACGGGTAGCAGAAGTACTTGGCACCGGCCGTAAATGCGTCCTCCTTCGATTCCGCCACCTGCGCCCAACCGTCGTCCTCCACGTATCTGTAGAGGCACCTGTCCACGCTGTAGAGGTACAGCTCGCCAAGGTGCCAGGTGTAGTGGCGGAAGGAGCCCTTGGCCATCCGCAGCCACTCCTTCTGGGCGGCGCTGGCGCTGCCAAGCAGGCCAGCCTCCACGGCTATGCCCATGTACAGCTCCTCCCGCAGGTACTCCTTCTCCTCGATCTCGACTGGCGCGCCGGCCCGGGAGCGCTCGGAGCCCTCGACAAATTTCCAGCTGTCTCTCTCGGCGTTGTACACGTAGACGCCCGTCAGCTTCCCGTCCTCATTGTCCCATTCCAGGGAGCCCGCCACCCAGAGGGTGTCCCCGAGCACGCCGCTGTGAAAGCGCACGAGGGGACGGGGGATGCTGGCCTTCTGCTCCCAGCGCATGCTCGCAATGTCCCAGCACCACACGGGGTTCCACACGGAGATCGCGTCGCGCGTGCCGCCCACCACGTACATCCTGCGCGCGCGCGCGTGCGCGTGCACCTGCAGCTCCAGGTCGAACCCGGCCCGCAGCTCGGCCGGCAGCCGCGGAATGTCGCGCAGCCATTGGCCGGTGCGGAGGTCCAGCACCTGCACCTGCAGCTCACGCTGATCCTTCTGCTTCCTCTGCTCCTTCTTTGGACAGCCGGGGATACTGCACTCATGACTGCCAGCAGCAGCCTTGTCCTCCCCGTCTGTGACAGCGGTGGTGGGGCACTGGAGAAGGGCGATGACCCAGTGGTCTGCCACTGCGCGGGTGGCGCGCTCGGAGAACAGCGCTGGGCCACAGGTGAGGGCGCGCCAGAGCTTGCACACGCCTCTGAGGCGGAACACGTGCTGAGCTGGCACGCGGTACAGGCACTGCTTTGCCAGGTCGTCCGGCAGCCCCTCCAGTAGTGTTCCCCGCTTGCTGCCCTCCGCAGCTGTGCCTCTCCCTGTCACAGCTGCCATGGGAGGAGCAATTGCCTCAAGCACGTGCTCTGGCCCTGGACACTCACCTGTCTCCACTCTCTCAGCCTGCGTGCATGCCATCAGTACAGTTAGACAAGGACGCAAAGAGCTTGCTCGTGCCGAGCTGAAAGAGTGGCACACGCGTCCTTGCCAACTGCTCCTTGACCCTTGTCTTGCATGTGTGACCCTCTACACGCAGTATATGAGTGATGTAGAAAAGGTCAATAGTCTTTGCGCCACCAAGGCGTCAACAATCAGTGGTGACAACCACAACAAAGTTCCATCAAACCGTGCGCTGACAAGAGTGGCTATGCATCTCAACTCACATCAGTGCATCTCCTAATCAGCAGCAATAACCTCAACCTAATTCAGCCCCCTACAGGAGGGTGAAGGTTAACACTCTTCTGCATTGAGTGTGTCCCATGTTGCCACTTGTTCTGTGCGTCATAAAATAACTTATATCACAAGTAGCTCCAACCAACACCGCTTGATATAACGTAATTTTGCCTCCTAATTTCTGCTAGCTTTGGAGGAGGGTTTCATGTTTTTTTAAGGTTCTGTCTAATTTTTCTTTATATATATTTTCTTTTTAAATACATTGACTATTCTGCTCCAACAACCAGCATCGACACGATCAGCTAGGGTGCTTACAGCAAGGATCCGCCATATTACTTCTTGGCAAACCCAGATTTCACACCCTTGAAGTTGCAGCAACACGTGCATTCATTTGAAAACTAGAAGCGGGCATCTACTTATACTCAACACACAAAGCACTAGTTATTTAAGCTTGTGTTGCAAAGGGGGGGGCATACCTGCTCAAAGTGCAGCCTCACAGTGCCATGCCGCAGACACCTAGTACGTGTGGTGGGTAAGTGTGCTTCAGAGAGCCTTCAGGCGTGACCCGACTGACTCATCCACCTTGTACTGCCCAGGGAGACATGTCAAATGCATTATCATGGTGACCAGCCAGTGTGCGTTTCGCCACACGATGTCAGGGAAATACCAAAGACTTTATAGCAGCAACTGAAACGCCTACAAATTAATGGCCTCAAATAAATACTGAAGGACAATCCATAAGAGGGAAGGAAAATTAAGCATCCCTATTTCCCAACTCGCAAGGATTGGTTCACTCAAGTGAAGAGGAGTGAAGACAACATAAGTGGCTACATAATGCCTCGTATAGCGTACAGTGGTTCGCTATATAGAAAACCATAAAGTATTCTACTTCCTAGCGTCATGCACTGAAGCTTGCGTCTTGCTGCGCCTTTAGGTTTTCCAAAAAATATGTATTTACTGCTTAGCTGATTTCTGGGCTGAGACACTAAAGCCTGCCATCACTTCTTACAAGAGGAAAGGTATGGTGGTAACAGGAAGAAGCAAATATACTGATGCAACTCCGAGAGGCCTACCAACCTTTTTCAGAATCCAGATAGCATGCTCCTTTCCCCGTGCAATTAAATCCGACACCCGGCCCGGGTCAGCTTCGTCGCTAAAGGTTATAAAGCTCTCTTTCGTAAAAGTGCGATAGTAGTCTCTGCTCTCGGGGGGCAATTTCGTTATCACTTTGAGCAGATTGCGATATAGGACTAAGGCAGGTTTCATGCTGTCAACACCTTCATAGTTCCTGGCGTTAAAATTCGCGCACAACCTAGCCAATTGGCAAGTGAGATTGGTGTGAGGTCGCAAGTAGAATATGCAACGCTTAAGATCGATGAAGAATAGTAGTAGCTGTACTCTGGTACTGGACTAAAGCTTTACTTTGGACTGAGTAGATCAATGCTGAGTGCATGGTCGCTATACAAATTCTTGATACATAAGGGGTCCTTCTTTCGGTCGATCGTGTCTCCTTTGCTCCCTTTCAATCTGTCCAACTCTCCGTCCTTCGTGTTTCTCCCACTCTCGTTTCCGAACAGAACAGAACCATGTTCGGGCCAGCTATCGACCGAAGTTTGCACCCCTGAAAGCACCTGAAAGTCTCATATTCGCTCGGAAAAGAGGACCTAGCATTGCATCCAAACTTGTTTTCGGCAGTGGACGAAGAGCTGGGCTGTACGCCTATGGCTATGCTTGCAAACTCTTTCCTGGCTATCACGTCTTTTCTACTTTCCCTGCGTCCGCCTAACGAGCCAAGCTTCTTACAAATTCGCTTCCCATAGTCATGGCACTTGCTGGACCTGGTATTTGCATTTGGGACGACAACTGTGTTGCTAGCTCTAGCTTTTAAGAGAACATTGTTTTCTTCGTATCTTCCATGTGGGCAATGAGATGATGGGGCTGTCCCTTTTGTTTGTATATCTTTGTGGTGAGGCTCCCTCTAGTAAGGCGGAGGAAAGATCGTCATGTGCACTTAACTATGATCTACTGTCTGCAAGACTATTTGACACCAAGCAAGGAGTTCGGTTCGAAAACTACTCTTTGATTTATTCAAGAATTGGTATCACCTAGTTTCCCTTCTACCACGCACGTGGAAATGTGTAGCTGGTCTCTACTATGCCTGAGAGCGGAGTATGGCTCCAATAAGAAAAAGATGACCCTTCTGGAGCCTGGAGCCAGCCGGGGGCTGGTGGAGGCGGGAAATATAGTGGCAAGCGAGTATTTGATTTTGTTGGCATATGAATATCTGCGTCTTGTGTAGGGAACAGTACCAGCCCGTCTGTGTGTGAGGCGGTGGGAGAGCTTGTGTGTGTGATTGTCTATGTGGGTGCGTGCCTGTGCCCAAATGTGCATGTGTGTTTGTGCGCATGTGTGTCTTTGCATGTGCGTGTGCCGGTGCATTTGAGCATTCTGCTGGGGAGGTGTAAGATATAACTTCAGCCTCGGAATGAGCCATAGTCTTCAGGGGTCACGATATGCGCACGCTCTGCACATTAGGAACCGAAGTGGAGTACAGATGTGTGAGGCATGTGATCTGCATGTGCCTCTGCCCCAAACGAGTGTCAGAGTGTCAGAGTTTCAGCTCCATTTTCAGCATACAGGGTGCAGCCCAACCTAGCACTACATTTCCTTCATGGCCCCCACCTAACCTTGATCCTAACATTGACCTCCTGGTGAGTTCACGTGCATGCGTGCGAGGGGCGCGCTCGGAGTGGGGCCTGAGTAGTAGTGGCAACAGTGCTAGAGTAGCCCAGCGAACGAGCGCGTGCGCCAGGACGCGCTGATGCTCTGGCTCGCGCAAGCTTGTGCATGCAGGGCCTGTACGCCCATAGAGGCAGCATGGCTTGGGAGCTGAGGAGCTGTGCTTGTACTTGTAAGGATGCAGCAGAGCTGGAGCCGCAGGAGGAGGAGGAGGAGGAGGAGGAGGAGGAGGTGGTGGTGGTGGCGGTGGTGGTGGAGTAGGAGGAGGACAGGGAGGAGAAGGAGGAGATGGATTGGGCGAGTATGGAGCATAGCGCTCCAGCCGAGGGGCCGATAGGGAGGGTCTCCCCCCTTGCATGCACCGCCCTGTGTTGGCGGCCACCTGCTCATTTCAGCGCTTTCCGGCTGGATCTAGGGTTGGCCATTGTTGCACCCGGGGCGGAGTGTGGCCCTCAGCTGTGGGGCTTGCAGTTTGTGGTTCGTCGTTTGTGCGAGGGTTGGGGTTTGGGGTTGATTGAAGGTTTGTTCTCAGCATGTCGAATGCCATACAATCTCCAACCGGATGCAGATCCCGCTGCTCCAAGGTGAACTCATCGCTGTCAGATCGAGCGGGGCTTGCGCATCTCGCATGCGCCCACGCTTGGCAGCTGACACCTGTCACTGTCGCGTGTCTTTTTGAGAGTGAGATGCTTGATGCTTAAAGATCACAGGTAGGTTGTTGTTATCAGGGAGAAAGAGAGGAAAAGTGATATGAGTTCTTGCGCGAGATAGCAAGCAGGAGCTTTCTTGACTCGACCGGGCCTTTCATAATCTCCTGCAGTCCTAGCATTGTCATAGTTCTACCCTGGCATAGATTTCACAAGTGTTAAACTTTGTAGGTATCTAGCCTCGAATATTATATGCTAGTTATGTATGTATGCTCAATGTACTGGTCTATGTATGTAAGCAGTGTGTGTCTTGGAACACACGGTGAGGATAAAGTAGCACGTAGATGTTGGTGAAAGACGTCCGATTCATACTTCTTACATGGCCCATTCAAGTTAGCTTCCCTGCAAACGGCCGGAGCTGTCTCGCATGCTATGGTAAGTGGCAGAGCTGATCAAGGCTTTACAAAAGTTGGGTCTTGTTTTGGTAGCCATGGTCGGAGTCACGGTTGCCCAACCGGATGGCTCTGAGATGTGTATAGGAACATAATATTTTTCGCAGGGTGTCCAGTGTCTTGTACTAGCTGCACTGCCACTGGTTGTCCAGGGCAATTGGACCAACCGCTTGGGGCGCGTGCGGCCTTGCTGTCCCTACACCATGCTTCACAATGAGCGACCCTCTCTTGTGAAGCCCTCCGAATGAATGCAGGTAATTATAGAGATGATATGCTATAACTGATTGACAGCTGTCACATGCACTTGCCCAAGTACTGTGACACCCGTTTCACAAACTCAGAAGCGCACATGAGCCTTGGCCCCCCCTCGAAATGAGCACGGCGCGCCCAACATTTGCATTCTGTGCATCTAGGTTTGGTACGTGACACGTTAACTTACATCCTCTTATGCAACTGGGCCTGTAATTTTGCGACAGGAGCTGCGCTAAAGAGGGCATCAAGTTTGCAATGGTCCACTGGCTGCCCGTTCTAACCCGCGGTCATGGGTGTCAGCTGTATGCATGACCTCCAAATCTGATTCTCGCCATGCAGTGCTGCTCGGGTTCCATCAACGAAGTCCATGCACATGTATACTTGTGCACACAAATATGTAGACATTCATTTGTCTACATACTCGTAAATGTACATACACGTACATATGTGCATGTGTACACATTGCTCATAAAACAAAGCAAGTGCATCCCCAACAACCTTCTACACGTGCAAAGATTGTGCTCTGGGCTTTTGGGGTTTTTCCCACTCTGTATCGGAGCAAACTGAGAGCGTCAGTCTCACCAGCTCGCGCTGGCCTTCTCCGGGGACAGAATTTACTCCGGCCCTGCAAGCGCATTACGTGCTGCTGCTGGGGGTAAGCCCCGCTCCGGCGCAATTCAAGAGCTCTGCAGAGTGCGCGAAACCGCGAATCGCAACAGCCATGCCAGCTGGCGGCGCATGCCCAGGGGCAGCTTGACCAGGGAAAGGTCAAAGGGTTGGCACGGCCAGGAAGCTCATTGTAGAGTATGCAGCTTGCCGCAATTACGTGTTGCCGGCAGAGAGCCAGGACGTCCGAGGCAGTTGTTTGCCCACACACTTTTTTAAGGGATAGGTTGACTTCTTTGGTGGGAGAACTGCAGGAGGAGGAGGAGGAGAAGGAGGAATGCAGGCCTCGGAGCGTGGGCTCCCCCCGGTGGTGGTGGAGGGGGAGGGGTGGGAAGGTGGTTTGCACACTGGTTAATGTTACTTAGTCAGACCTTGGTCTGTCATGTGGGGTGAGATCCTCTCTCCCGCTGCGCAACGCACGCGGTTGCTTCATTTGGTTCCTGGAAGACCATAGAGACTTAAACGTTCACCTAGACTTCTGGAGATACTTCTGGCAGGTAGAGGTAGTAGTACGTCTTTATGTATATCTCCATACGAAAATTTAGGTCTGCTGTGAAGTCAAACACTAATCTCAGTCAGCACTTCCAATTTACGTGGTAACCCTCGCCTGAGCAAGAATGACTGGAAGACACACCGCAGTGTAGGTGCATGCATGTTCCCTCTCAGCCATTCTGGGTGCGTATGTGGCATGCTATGGTGCATATGTGAGTTTCCTGGACCTTATGCATTGCTTCGGCAGATTGCATAGGAGGGCAGTCAGTTTGAAACGTCATCAGAGCTGATCTAGCTGGACAACAGAGCGGAGGCTCCAGTCTTGCCTGCGTGACACATGTCATTGCCAGGTTGTTGTCCCAATCGTTGTTGCGACCCCTGACCTGCTTAGCGCCCGCGAAGGCGAGATGAAGGAAAAGGAGAAGGCGAAGGAATAGAGGAAGACGGCTGCAAGGGAGGCACGAAGAATACGGCAGGTTGGCAGGCGCCCGTGCAGGGGAAGTGACGGAGAGCAAGAGAAACAAGAGCAGTAGGAGGGAAGCAAAGAGCCGGCCCAAGGCCCGCCAAATTAACACCCGGGCCCCCTCTGCCATGACGTCTGCGCAGTAGCTGACTCCTGACTGCATCTTTGCCCTTGACTCTAGACCCTGGCTGAAAGCACAGATCCTTGATTCAGGGACCTGTACCCCCCCTTTCTGCCGCCATTGCATCCTCCAGGGAGGGCAGGAGGAGGGAGGGGATAAAGACGGGGGCGGCAGGGTCAACTGTCACAGATATGGGGTTGAGTTTGACGCAGGGGCCGGGTCTGATGCAGAGGCGGTGGCAGGGCACGCTTCCCTCAGAGGAGGAGGAACATGCTCTCAACGTGGCAGCTTCCAGATGAGGCCCTTCTCTTCAAGAGGAGCGATTTTCGTTGCACTCAAAAGCGCGTCGCCTACTGGTGGAGACCGCAGGCGGAGCGTGCCAGCAGGCGCAAGGGAGCCAGCCAGCACCCGCTCTCCAATTGGCGTGCCTCGGACTCTCAGCTTTGACTTTGAGTGTCGGGTTTAAGAGTCCTCATTCCATGAAGCGGAGCGCTTGTGGATGGTAGTTCAAGATTTAGGGCTTCAGCTTAGGGCTGGAGTTCGGGATGGGCGCGCGATTGGGGGTCTGGGAATTTGCGGGAATACAAGTACAAGAGCCCTGGGAGCAGATATTGCATTTTGGGGCGTTGTAAACAAAGATTCATTGCCCAAATTGCGGCACAGCGAATGATGACTCAGATACTTTGATACATACTTACATGCCTCAATCACAGTTGAGAAGTGAATAATCAATAATAATATAGTGACCATATACACAAACACGAAGTACAATAAAAATTAGTATGGTATAGCCTCACACATAATAAAAGGTCACAGACAAGAGAGATATAATCTAGACGTTGATTATATTCTTTCACATGGAGTACAGCCATGTGATAGTATTTTCAGCAAGCGTGCACCCATACACACGTCTGCATGCACAACAGATGTCTTTGTATGGCACGTGGTTCGAAGGTCCACATTTGTTTCGGAAATGTGCACGTCGAGGAATACTTGAGTAGAGGTGAATGTACCAGTGGAACAAAATGATCACGTTGCTTTCTGTAACATCATATTGACAAATGAAGAATATATTAAGAAGTTGAGAAGAATCACTTGTCTGGTGGATCGATACGTAGAGGCAAGACCCAAGTTCTAAGGCCTGTTCCAGCTACGCCATAGACTATATACGCAGTGCATGCAGTATCGTACACCACCCCAATACGAGATGCGAGCCAAGACCCCCAGAATTGTCAGCAAACGGCAACCGCGTCTCCTGTAGCAGCTGGACTGCATGAGCTCGACGGTGCGTGCTTGATCTGAATCAACTTGACCCCCGCCGACTTTGCGCCATCGAAGTTCGGGTGTTAGTGTGTACCCAAGGTGATACCCCAAGACCAATATTGACTTTATCAGACACTCGGCACAGGGTTGTTAAGGACGCCGTAGGACCGTGGACGTGTTCAGATTTGGTCGTAGCAAGCACGTTTGAGCAAACGCCTTTGGCTGGCGTAGGCCTGCAATTGGCTGGCCCCATGCTCAGCGTTGCTGCATGTCCGGCTGAAGAATTCAGCGACGCTGAAGCCTGATAGTACTCGGGCTTTTCCATTATAACATAGTAAAATGAAAAGCAGAGCCGTTTCTATGCTTTTTTGCACTTTTTTGTGTAAAGAATCGGGGTACCAGCACAAGCTTTACTCTACTGGCGTTGACTAGGGTAGGACTTAGTAAATGAGCTTAAATAAAGTGTTATGCTGTTCCAAAGTTTTATATGTCATTTTCAACACAATTTTAACATCTCGCTTCGGCAATGACTTCATTGCCAGTACCTGGAGGGCTGCACCTGCAACCTGCCTCCAATGCGCGTCACTGGTCATCGTTGCAAGATCTGCGCTGCACACTTCCCAGCACGTGTCAGGGGCCATTCACCCTTGAGAGTAACCCTCTGGCTCGCGCGACGTAATTTCAGCGACTTTAATAAGCTTCAAATTCAATATGAAACCCTT
The DNA here is from genome assembly GCA_009602735.1 of Mesotaenium endlicherianum. Classification (NCBI taxonomy): domain Eukaryota; kingdom Viridiplantae; phylum Streptophyta; class Zygnematophyceae; order Zygnematales; family Mesotaeniaceae; genus Mesotaenium; species Mesotaenium endlicherianum. The sequence continues at coordinate 118,078 of WELA01001161.1, forward strand.
CTTGGCTCGCGTGAGTCGTCCGATACGGTATCTCGACGGAATTACCAAGAATCGGCAATCAATTTTTATGTAGGTCAACTGAAAATTACTACAAAATAATCACCGAGGCGTCTGCGCCTCACGAGTCAGAACTAGTCAAGGCATTGCTACGCATATACAAGGGCTACCACTCTTGCAATGAGTGTAAATGCTAACCAGTTACATGTTGCATTTAGTCCGTCCTTAAAGTTCGTAGCATAAGAGCTCCAGCATTTCAAGAGAGTGTTGCTTGAAGACCCGGTTTCTTTTTGGGGCTTATTCCTACAGAAGAGTAGTAAGCTGAGGGTCCTTTCAGATCTACCGCTTGTGGACGAGTTTGTGCAAGGTACTGCCGATTCTGGAAGCTCGTGATAAGTTTATTTTTAGCCTTTGCATGTTTCGTATGGTCTATTGTAACATGTACTTGAAAGGAAAGCAGATCGAATTGAGATCACCTAGCGTGCTTGAATTATGTACTCTTTCTGTAATGAATTTGTTCACATGCAGTGTATCAAGCATACATGCGTCTCATATTCATCCAGTATAGCTGGAGGAGAGATAGTGAGCGATAGGAACTTTAAGGCTTGTGTATTTACACAGTATTTGTGTTGCAGATGGGGGTTACCGAGACTTTTCTGGCCAAAGTCCGTCTCGATGAAGTCTCTGGATGGCACAGCGATCCAATCGTACTCAGCTTGCTGCTTCTAGTTGGCAGCATTGCCTCTTACTTCGGGCTATCACGTTACCCTGGTAAGTTCGTGAAGCTCCTAGCAAGATATATTTGAGATATGCTCCAGTTGCACGGGCCTCTGAGGATACATGGGTCAATATTCGCATATCGCAGCAAACCACTCACAGCTAGGTGTCTGGTGATGTAGGTCATGGATGAGGTGTGTAAGTTAAGGTTGCTGTAGAGTTGTATGTATCTCAATTCCTGTTCCTTTATTTGGCACTGATCATCTGCAGGTGGGGACCTTGGAGATTTACGTCTCGTTGCGCCGGCCTTGGCTGTCGCTGGGTCACTTACGGCTGCCTTCTGGATAGCATACATTTACCTTCTGCGTCCATTTTACATGAAGTCACTTTTCAAGAAGTAAGTATCAGCCCAATATATCCAACGCCGTTTCTATCTCTCACCCTGACTGCAGTATGATTTCTCAAGTAGTGTTCTTGCTTGGCCAAATGGGGAAAGAAGCAGCCTGCAGGTCAATTTTAATCAAGTGTCAATAATTAAGTTTTCGCGTGCTGGAATGTGCGTTTTCTCATGTTATGTGCAGGCTTGGAATTCCTGGCCCAGGATACAAGCCATGGTATGGTAGCATGGCAGAGTTGACTCCCATCATTAAGGGCTATGTAAAGAAGGAAAATCAAGCTGCACACGATGGTGCAGGTGTGGAGGCTAGAAAGATTCTGCCAGCCCATCGACACTGGTTCACTACTCATGGCAGTGTCTACCATTGGTTCCTTGGTCCCATGGATCGCATTGTGATTACCGACCCTGTCATGCTGAAAGAGGTATGGTTGACTTCCTTTCTTTTTATTGGGACATGTTTATGATTTTCAAATTGGCCCAAACTCAAATGCTGCCGATTTGTATCTTGCGTAATACTTTCTGCATTGTCGTGTTAATATGTTGTTTAGAAGAGGTGATGGCCCGTCAGTGGAAGTTTTTGTTCCTATTTCTGGAAAAGTGGAGGCATCAAGGGTACAGGCAGTATGTTCAGATGGTTGTTATGATTCAGACTATGTGTTCTATGTGCAGACTCCTTGTTTGTTACACAATCAGCTTGGTTGAGGTTGAGTTTTTGCTTGTGTGAGTATCAGTAGGCTGCACTCTGAGGCAATGCCGGGGCCAATCTTGGCACCTCTGAACTTCTGAGGGCTGTTGACGCATGTACATGCTTTCCTGGTGACATCAATTAATCCTCAGAAACCACCTGGATTTGTTTCTGCAGATGTTGATGAAGAGTGGTTACCAGGGAGATTTTGGTAAAAGCCCCTTCCCAAGGCACATGGCGCTGAAATTCCTGGGCAACAGTAGTCTTCTCATTGCTAATGGTGAAGGCTGGCACCATACCCGCAAGTTGCTCAACCCTGCATTCTACCACCAAGAGCTGAGTGTAAGTTCCTATGTTTCAACATGATGTGCGAGAGGATGCAAGAAGTGCAGATGAGAGTGGCACTGCTAGTTTTATTTATGGGGGTTTCTGCTTCCTAATCTGCGTGCTTTCAATTCTGGACCAATTGCTAAATTTCTATCTGTATTGCTGGGAAGTTTTCTAAGCTTTTGTATGTCTTTTGACATGCAGGTCATGTTCAAGCATGCCATTGAGGCTGCCGATAGGAACCTGGGAGCGTGGGAGAAAAAGATTGATGCCAACGGTGGAAAACTGGAGCAGGACATGCATCGTGCATTCAACCATCTCACTCTTGATGTCGCTGGATCATCTTTCCTGGGCACTCACGACTTCGAGGATCCAAAGACTGCAGGTGTGTTGACAAGAAAATTGCCTGCGTGGTCTCAGAATTTGGGAGATTCTGCACCTTCAGGACTTCCTGTTGTCATCCGCAACCTGACTCGCATTTGCCGCTTGATTTGCAGATTTCCTCTACGATGCCTTCATGGGCATTAACCTGGGCATCTTCTACAACCTGTTCTTCAAGGGTCAACTACAGGTTCCACTCTTCTCGTACGTATTCTTTCCAAGTGTAACTCAATTTACTTCTAAGATTCGCCTCTCTTTTTCATTAAGTTTCCTTGTTAAAGCTGGGGAAAGCAAGGTACGAGCCAGCCATGTCAGTTGTGCTAGATAGACCTGTCCTTAAGTGGTAAGCCTGGTTGACCTTGTCCACACACTCGTCTTAAGGAGTACTACAAACTGGGTGGTTCGGAACTGTTAGTTACATACTGCTGGGGACTCTGTGAGGAGTCATGATGATAAAGAAGATGTGAGACCTAATGGACTCGGAACTGGGGGAATAGATGGGAGAGTCCTCACAGGCAAGGATTTGGGGGTACAAAGGTGGGTAAAAGCTTTGGTGATAGTATTGAGCTTTAGTGACGCTTGGAGTGATGGCAGTTGTTCATAGAAAGGGATATGTGGGGTACAAACATGGGGGATACTAATTGGATGTCATTTGCATTGTTCAGGTACTTGCCCCTACCCTCCAACCTCAAGATTGCTTACCTTACCAGAGGGGTCCGTGGAATGCTGAGGAATTTGATTAAGAAGAAGAAGGCCAACCTAGCCCTAGCAACTTCAAAGCTCCCCCAGGATCAGGTGCACTCTAGGTTCTCCACTCTGTTTTGCATCGAGAATTCACTAAGAATGCCGCTCAGGATGGAGTGGGCATGATTATATTTTGGTGACATGCAAATACTTATATTGCCTTGCCCTCTCCTGGAAGTACTCAGTAATTCTCCTTGTTTCTATGTGTGTTGACTAATGGCCAATGGTCCTGTTTCAATTTGCAGCCTGATATGCTTGCCCGACTGGTCGCGGCTCAGCAGTCATACGATGACTATCAGCTGTCAGACACAGAGGTCGAGGATCAGGCCATGACCTTCCTCTTCGCGGGACATGAGACTACCACCTCTGTAAGATTCATCATGTCTCTCATCCCGTTACGACTAAGTTTCTGTTTGCAAGTTCAAGGCCCACTGAGTACCCATTGGGTAAGTGCAGTTACATAGGAAATGTACTTACTACGGGGTTCACGGAGATACCTAAGCAGGTTCCCGTCTCTGTACATTGCAGCTGCTGTCATGGACAAGTCTGCTGCTGGCACGCAACCCTGAATGGAGGGAGAAGGCTCGGCAAGAAGTTCTGGAGATTTGCGGAGAGAATGGTCCCATTGAGTGGGACCACTTGTGGCAGATGAAGAATCTGCAGATGATTCTGTTCGAGTCGATGAGGCTGTACCCTCCTGCTCCCCTTTTCATGCGCGAGGTGTATGGCAAGGACGTGAAGCTGGGCAAGTACACGGTAAGAGCCACAATGCCTTGTATATGTATGAGGTTTTATGCTTAGATGCCTATTTGACAGTGGTATGTTGTCTTGAAGTGTTCTGTATGCTGTGTATTTCCTCCTTAAATCTGTCGGACTTGGGATCGTTGGTCTTTGGAGGGTTACACGAGTATGATCAACCAGTATATTTTTGTCCTACATGTCAGCTGGTGAGGGAGCTGTCTGTCTTGTAGAGCTGGATAATCTAATAATAATTCAGCTGATTTGATTTGCAGCTTCCGGAGGGTATCCAGATCCAAGTAAACATCTACCTTTGCCATCATGATCCACGTTACTGGGAAGATCCAGGTACTGGCAGCAACAATTTTCCCCCCTCTTTTATGTGTTGTCAGAGTCAATGGCTTCTTCAGATTATGTGGCTACTTGCTCGCCCTGTCAGAAGATGCACTGTGTGAGCATTGTATGGCAAGTCCCTAACATGCCGTCATTTGTCTCTACGCAGAGGAGTTCAAGCCTGAGAGGTTTGCTGATGGACAAGCTGCTGCAGCTAAGCACCCAAATTCGTACTTTCCCTTTGGCTTTGGGCCCCGATCATGCATTGGCAAGAATGTTGCCATGGCTGAGGGCAAGCTGGTTATTGCGGAGATGTTGAGAAGATTCGACTGGAGCATCTCTCCCAACTACCGCCATGTTCCCTACATCCATTTCTCTCTGTACCCTAAGAATGGCATGCCCATGGTCATCACAAGGCGGGAGAGGCCCGCCACCAAGTAACTTTCTTGTAGACACTTTTAAGATGGATTTTTTCTGGGATTACCTGGGATTGATAGACTTTCTTGTGAATAGATATATATACATAGCTCATTAATCAAATTGCTAAGAGAAAGGACATCTTTAGTGTAAACTATCTGAAAACTTTAATAAATTTCATTGTTATTCCGTCCTGTGATTGAATCAAATCTTCAAGTTGTAATATGTGTCCAACGTGTAACTTGTGCTCTCTGTCATTTGACAAATTTGGGCGGAAGTCAGAAAAAATAAATGTCTGATGTCTGGCGTGGGTTGAGGGCTGACTTGCAGTTTGAGGAATTCGATCAACAGAAGCTTCTTACTGTTTGAGCGACATGCTCTTCTTCCTATCTATATGTCCTGATTTTATTTTTTTTCAATTTCAAATTGAAAGTTTGAAATGTCGCAAACAACTTAGTAGTGTGTGAGCAAAAAATCATGTTCTCCAACTTGACTCACAAGACCCCATTTCTTGATGTGAGAAATTTGCCCTCGTATTGCCGTTGCAGCAGGTCAAGGAAGTAACTTGCGACACTTGCGCTTTATTTTTCTCGAGCCTTCAGAGAAATGGCAGGTAGGCCTTTTTGGCAGGCATCCAGCAACATATGATAGCACATTGCACGACACACACTCCATTGGGTTGCAACAGACGATTCTCAACACGCACTCATCTGGTGATTAGCCTACGGGCATTCTGAATAGGAGCAGCCAACTCTCGTGGACGTCGCTGTCAACGGATTAGATGAGCACCCATACCCACACAGCGTTGCTAGCAGACTCAATGCGGAGGAACTCGAGCACTTGCATGCAGAAATCTTGAGAGCGAAACCTGGCAGTTAGACTGAACATCCCCCATGGCAGACGCAACTTTCAGAGCTGTGCAGCAAACAATTACCCAGCAGACGGCTTTTGCTATCCTCGTAATAGCTCAAGCCGTCCATAAGCTCCTGGAGGAGGTGGATGGCATTGCCAAGGAGAGGCTTAGAAGCTCTCGTGACGACGCTGAGCTAGCACAATAGCTCCAGTGTTTGAAGCAAACGAGCGAGGTGACGGGCATGGGCAAGTTGTCGGAGAGCAACCACGTGCTAATGAAGGCAATGACTGGCTGGGCGGACCTTTTTCACAACTGCCAGGACTTGCTTGAGCTAGGCGACATTGACAAGGCTCGCACGGAGCTCCAGAATGCTTTGGCCTTATAAAGCTGCTGCACACAGCCCATTAGGACAAGGCTAGCCATGGCCAATGATGCTCGCGTCTGTAGGGTGGAGGTGGGAAAATAACTTCAGGTAGGAGTAAGGTGACCCTTTGAACAAAAAGCTACTGTAGGTGATTGTGTCACGTGCCTTCGTAGTGCTAGATAAAATTAAGGGCTTCCATATTTGTTATTCTGGTAGTAGACTTCAATTGAGTAGTGTACATGAGTTAAGTAGCCTCTCAAATTAGTTGCATAGGTTTAGAACACGCATGGTAGCATGTCACTACTTACCTTCTACTCCTTGTGATACGACTAATATTGTATATCCCTTTCAGGAATTATAGAACTTTGGACAAAAATTGTCAACGCTTACTTTTTTATTACTTTTCAGAAGATAATCCCATCGAACATGATTGAATCTTTTCAAAAATAATATGAAAGAGAGCAAGATCTGATGATAATGACATGGAAGTCTTTGCAATGCGCATGCTAGTGCACAACATCGAGTGTCGAGATGACTAGAACTTCATATTGCTTGCTCTATCGTCAATCATCACTGTCACAAAACTTTTGCAATTTTGAATTACAGCTATCTCAAGTGTCACATATAAACTATACAATGGGATTAGCAGGCTCTCAACACCATACGGGAGAAGGAATCACTTATGAAGTAATTCTTGGATAGGTGGACCAGCCAGCATAGGCAAGAAATGACCTCGTCTTTGCATGTGCAATAAAGAAGCTAAAAACTCGAGCACGCCATGCATAGCGGCTGCGGCCTTCGCAGGTATCTCACATCCTCCGGAGAGCTCACTTACTTGCTGTGACCACATGCAAGCAAGAGCGCAGCACCACTATTTCAGCAAATAAGGTGGCAGCTACATGCATGCAAATGAGCACAAGGGGCACAACAGCAGCACTGGAGATCATCAGCATATCAGGCAAGCACCAAAAGCATCAGAAAAAAGCGTAGTGCCACCTCGTAATCTCCGCATATGAAAACTTGTAGAGAGAGTCCCTCCAATTCCAAGCACAACGACGGAGGAGCTGGGGCCCCCCCGTTTTTCCCTCTCACACCTGCCGGCACGCCCTTCAGGACTCCGAGCAACTGAAAATACACCTGAACAGGCCCAGGCGCAGGCTCAGGCTCAGACGCAGGCAGAGAGAGGTCGTGCTTCCTACTCACCCTTGCAGAAGCCGCAAGATCCGGAGAAACAGATTGATTATGTCGAGGTACAGGTTGACGCTCGCCCACACGTACTCATCGTAGGAGTGATCTGCGCGCCGACCCGCCCGCCCGCCCGCCCACCCGCCCCCGCAGCAATCAGCACGATGCCCGCCTCGCGCGCAGCCTTGTCCCCCCCAAGTCACCAGGGGGTGGGTCACTCCCATTTTCTATTTGATTCCAAAGTGCCACTGAGCACACTGACTCACGGGCGCACACTGTCCGGAGAGGGGGGCCAGGGCCATGAGGCCACCGCAATCGCCAGCTCCCCTAGAGCTAACCTCCTGAAATCCTACGCCCCCACGATGCGGATCTGGCCACGATCTTGCGGCGCTGCCGAGGCCGCAAAAGTCGTCATCTTGAAGCTCGCACGAGCGCGCTGGCTGGCAGGCTGGCTGGTCGGCTGGCAGGCTGGCACCGCCACTTGGCGAGAGAGGTCCAAGCTCTGTGAGGCAGGCATGCGCGTGCGGCAGCTGCACTTGGGAAGGTCGTGACGGCACACTGGAGGCCTGCCAGAGGCCGTTTTGCCGGAAAAATCTGCGCTCAAGCGCTGCCTGACCTGGCCCGGCCCGGCCCGCGCCGCCCAGCCCAGCTTAGGGAGGTCAGAGCAGAGCAGACTCCGCAGAAGAGGTCCGCCCAGTCAGCGCCCTTCTGCTGCTTCATGGTGGGACACATGTTCTTTCAGATAACAGGGGCCATTTGCTGCACCAAGTGCCAGACACGCACACATTCGTGCGCGCAGGCACACACGCGCACAGATACGAGCATACACACACAGAGAAAAAGAGAGCGAGCGAGAGAGCGAGAAAGAGGGGCTGCTTGACTTACGCTTCATGAGCATGTGTGTGTCGTAGACGATGTAAGCGCTGAACAACAGGGCTCCCAGTAGCGAGTAGATGCCCCTGATTGATGGCCGCCCACCAGGCCCCCACAGCGTCACACCCACCCACCCGCGCGCGCACACACACACACACACACGCACACACTTGTGAAGACGCAGCCATGAGGGGAACTGGACTGGGCCTGGGGCTGCGTGCCGTCAGAGAACTGCTGGGCTATCCCACTGCTTCTGGCACCCCACGTGAGGGGGACAAGGAAAGGGATAAATGCCGAGTGTTATCGTCAAGATCCACCACCACAGATCCTGCCAGATATCTATCGCCAAAAATCACGCTTCATCATCAGTGCCACAAAGAAGCAGTCAGAATCCGATGCCAGAGGTAAGTGGCAAAAATGGTCCAAGGTGACCTCCAAAAGTGCCACTGCCAACTCTAGGCCCTTAACTGGATGAGAGTGCACATGCCATCAACTGGAGGGGAGGAAGGGGGGGGGGGGNGGGGGGGGGGGGGGGGGGGGGGGGGGGGGGGGGGGGACATCCTGCGTGTGCCAGGTGGCAGCGGAGGAGGACTCACTGGCTGAGAGGGCCGGGCGGGAAGAAGAATTGGATGAAGCCCCACACGAGGAGCACCAGCAGGCAGCTGTAGAGGATGGAGCCCCACTGGCTGCGCCTCCCCACATGTTCGCATCCATGCACGCACGCACGCACGCACGCACGCAGACACACGCAGACACACAAACACACACACGCGCGCGTCATCAGCCTCCACAGGCACGGCGCGCCCAACTTGCGTCAACCCTGTCATGCTAACCGGCACAAACGAGCACCTTTTCACTTTTCTTGCTCCCTCCCCGTACACACACACACACACACACACACGCACGCGCGCGCGATCGCGCACGCATGCATGCTGAGAGAGCAAGCAGAGCCTGCAAAGGGAAAGGGGGGGAGGCAGGAGGTGTGCACCTGAAGTCATGGCCCTTGCTGGTGGCATAGAAGGTGTAGGCGGTGAGGGAGCCCACCACGGCCGCCGTCAGCACCAGCGCCTCCACCACCAGCAGCCCTGCCTCCCTCCCCACCCCCCCCAGCCCAAGCCACCCGTAGCCGCCTCAGCAGTCATCTTAGCAGCAGCCACAGCAGCAGCACAGTCAATAATGACGCCCCCCCCTCTGCCCCCC
>WELA01001161.1:139999-156804 GCA_009602735.1 Mesotaenium endlicherianum
GGGGAGAATGGGGAGGGTGGGGGGAGGGGAGGGGCAAAGGGATCATGTGGACTAACTTGTCTGTTCTGATGTTTTTCTGCACGCATGCATCTGTTGGGGGGCTGTGTGCGTTTTGGGGATGGGCAGGTGCAGTTCCTGGACCGGCAGCACCTGCTGATAAAGTTTGGGAGCGTGGAGGGCGTGCTCCTGCGCAGCAGCGACAGCAGCCACCAGAACGCCTTCTTTGCCGTCTACAACGTCGAGACCACCACCGTTCTCGGCTTCTTCCAGGTGTGGCCCCTCTCCCTCCTCGCTCCCTCCCTCCCTGCCTCCCTGCGCCCCTGCCTGCATCGCCCCCTCCTCCCCTCTCTCCCTCTCTCCCCCCTCCCCTCCTCCCGGAACTCCTCCCCTCATACACATGCATGCACACGCGCATCCCCACGCAGGCGAATGCGTGCTCGCATCATGCACGCATGAATGTGGATTCATAGTCACACTGGCAGCATACAGAGACTTTTTATATCTCTCCCTCCCTCCCTCCCTCCCTCCCTCCCTCTGTGCCAGCTTGGCCCGTATTCCTGGATGCCTTGTGCTATGATGCTGCAGTTGGCAGATGATGATGGTGCCCTCCGTGCGCTGGGCACTAGCTCTTACATCATGCTCCCCCATCTCTGCCGCGAAAGAGCACTTCACACAGGCACATCTTTTGTTTTCCAGCCCCGGCCTTGTGCTGAAGCTCCCCCCTTCTCTCCGCTCCCCCTTCGTCGCCGTGCCGGAGAGCCCTGCAGAGTCTGCCGGCGTCGCAGTCGTCGTCTGCCGTCCGTTTGACCTTTCCCCCCTTTGCTCTGGGTCCCTCCTCGTCATCTCCTCCCTTTTGGCTCCTTCTTTTTCTGATTCTTCTTCCTCTTTTCGATCCTTCTTTCTTTCATCTCTCTCTCTCTTTCTTCGGGCCGCAGAACTCGTCGGAGGAGTTCCTGACGTTCTTCGAGAAGTTCTGCGACCACTTCCGCGTGGCGCCGGAGTTCCCGCTGAACATGGCGTACATGAGCAGCGTGTCCAACAACGTGTACGCGCGCGAGCAGCTGCGAAAGCAGAAGGCCGCCTGCGTCTCCTCCAAGGGCGGCTCCTACGCTCAGGTGCGTGCGCTTGTGCCGCCGCGTGTGCCCGCCACCTCACCTCCCCCTGCTGGGTCCCCCTTGTCCTCCCCCCCCTGTCCCCCGTCCCTCCTGCTCCTGCTCCTGCTCCTGCTCCTGACATGTGCCTCTCCGGCTTCACTCAAAAGGAGCAGGCTCTCTTGTGGCATTCACGTCTTACAGTTTGTTTCGCCAGCAGTACGGCGACAAACGCCAGCGCCACTACCCTCGTTAGAAGTAGAGATCCCGAAGGGAGTGCTCACTGCTGTATGCAGTCCAGAGGAGGAGGACGAGCTTCTCAGAGGAGGACGGGGAGCGCCAGCTGGGGGCTTTACCCAGCGCTCAACCGCCATGATGGAGGCTGCTGTGCTGCATGCTGCTGCTGCTGCTCCTTGACCCGATTGATGAGGGGAGGAGGACGTATATCTGCGCGGAGATCACTGAGATCCGTTGGCCCCCGGGTGTGTGCCGAGTACATCGACCCACTAGGGGACCGCTCGCTCTTCCCCCATGTTTGCAATTGGGGGTCTCGCAGGATGCCTGACGAGTGGCAGGCATTCGCTGCGTTCGTCGGACCGGCACTTCTGAAAGGTGCCTTCTGGGAGGGCAGTCAACGGTCGGGTCTGGTATTAGGCAGGTGTGCGTGCGCGTGGGGCCCGTGCATGTGCACGTGCGTGCGTGCACGTCTGATGAGAAGCAGTGTCGCATGCGGGCGGGTGGGTGGGCGGGTGGGTGGGTGGGCGGGTGCCACATGGCAGGCGGTGAAGAGGACGCTGTCGCTGCTGCCCTTTAACGCGCAGTCCCAGTGCCCCTCCGCCTACTTCGACCAGGCGCTCTTCCACTTTGACGAGAAGGTGAGAGCGAGAGAGTGCCTCCCAACTCGCAGCAGCTGGTCCCCTCCAGTAGCGTGTGCCTGCGTCAAAGAGGGGGTAGCACAGGGACTTGAGCTGGTCAGCCCCGGGGCAGCGCAGGCCTTAGGGTTCAGGGCAGGGCTAGAGTTTCACGTTTAGGGTTTGCGATCTGGTCTTGATACATACAGGGCAGGTTTAGGGGCTAGAGCTTTGGGGTTTGTTCAGTGTCTTCCTCCACCCCACGGGGGTGGATACGCATGTGCCAGGGCTGCTCCAACCTCTGCTGCTCACCCCACTGCCCAAGTGGCGAGGACTTTTTTTCCCTGGGCGTTAAGGATGTGTTTGGTGTCAGCTGGCTGCCTGCTAGACTGGCATGGCATGTGCAGCCACGGATAACCTGTGGCTGGAGGTTTGGCTTTACGGCTTTTTGAGTGAGTTTGGCTTTCAGTTGCGCCGCTGCCCTCCACGCGTACGAGCAGCGCAGCCCTGCTGCCAAATTCTCGTGCCTGAGTTGGCCAATACCGCAAAGTTGGCACATTGTGGCGGCAGCTCTGGTTGCCAGCTGGCTGACAGGCAAAAGAGGGGGGCCCTCTGCGTGTGTGTGTGTGTGTGTGCGCGCGCGTGTGTGTGTGTGTCTGTGTTGGTGGGGGGCTGGGTGTCTTGGGGACGGCAGCTGATATCGGCCACAGACCGCCACAAGCCGTGCATGGAGCACCCCATCAAGTTCATCTCGCGGCGGCGGCCCAACCTGCTCAAGTTCAAGATTAATCCTGGTGAGAGCGGCACCGCTGCTGCCGCCCTACGCGCTCTTCTGTCTGGCCTGCTGAGCTGCGGACCGTGTCACGCGCACGCGTGCATATGCACAATTGTGCATGCGTGCGTGCGCACATGCGCGTGCGTGCGTGCATGTGTGTGTGCGTCTGTGAGTGTGCAAGCGTGCTGCAGAGTTGTCCTTCGGGTCTGCTCGGCATGCTTGGATCGTCGATGCTGAATTGCGTGGGGTATGATGCCTTGGTACGTAAGTCTGCGCACATCTGGAGGTGCGTAGGGGCGGCCGCCCTTGTGCAGCTGGTGGATGCTCATTCTTAATTTGAATGCATAGCTCGCGTACCGTGGTGTGATTGGAGGTGAAACAAGTCAGTGGGGTCACATGGACTCTGTGTCTGCGTTCTCTGTTTGAATCAGCAGGAGATAATTTGTTGGTACTCTGTAAGCGGCCTTTTCATATGCACTTGTTATTGCATGACTCTGTTGCTAACGTGCGCGTGTGCAACTTGTGTGACGGTGACGCGTGGGGCCCAGGGCTGGAAGCGGGCCCGTCGGACGGGCGCGTGAAGCGGGTGGCGTCGTACGTGTTCCACCCGGTGCTGCCGTTTGCCATCTCCATCCAGCAGTCCTTCATGCAGCCCTCCGTTATGAACCTGCACCTTCGGCGCTAGGCCTCCTCCTCCTCCTCCTCCTATTCCTCCTCCTCCTCTCCCTTTCCTCTTTCTTCTCAAGCTCTCTTAATATTGGGCTTGCATTCGCAAGCAGCATCGAGGGCCTCCCTTATAGCTTTGGGCACGCATTGGCAAGCAGCAGTGAGGAGAAGGAGGAGGATGATTACCTCGGCTGAAAGGCCGGAATTGCTGGTCTCTTTCCACTCCAGATCGATCAGTTGACTGGTGTCGGACCACGGCCGCCCGTGCATCTACCAGAGCAGCCAGACTCCACGACGAGCAGAGAGAGCATAGGAAGGGAGCGGTGACCCCCCTTCTCTCTTTTAGGCCAGCGCAGACGTCGCTCAATCTTCGGCGTGATTTGTGAAGCTGGGCCCGGTTGCTCGAGAGTTGTGGGCTGATCGCAGACTGTTATGACGTCGGCTTCTAAACAAATGGCTGGCCGCACGCAGCAGCCGGGGAACTTCTTGCTCTCTCTTTCTCCCTCTCTTTCCCCTCTCTTAGTCGCGCCACGTGGCGCTTACAGCAGCTCCCAGGGGAGCCTCTTAGTGAGGACTAGCACAGACAGGGGCTCCAGAGGCTCTGTGAGCGATTGGGTCCTGTCATCAGAAGTTATAGCACTGAGAAGAATACTTTATATGCTCGTCACCACTCCCATTTCTGACGGGCCAGCCATTCTCTGGCTTTGTAGTATCCGATATGCGCATGATAGAAAGAGTTCCTCTAGTTTCTTCTGGGCAACTACGGGGTGGTCAGCGTGCGCTTCACGTACCTGGATTCCCTTACAGACCAGTCAGAAGGCATCTGCATGTAAAGAGAGTATTAGAACCCAAAATAAGTTTCAAAAACGTATCTGCACCTGCCTGATTGTAGGATAGAACCAGCTCAATGAAAGGTGCCGAAGATGCATATCAGGTAACAAGAAATATATGGTTTCTCCAAAGATTGATGCATTTGATTAAATTGTTATCAGGGCGGACCATGTGTGGCTGCTATAGATCTTCTATCGTCAGCTGCTTCTGAATGTTGAGGTGTGTGCAAACAATCAGTTGCAGTTTATTCACAGTATGAAATAGTGAAATTCAATACAGAGCCCAGAGGGAGAGATAACAACAGCACGAACAGGATGCATTATCTAACCCTAGATAGTATGGTCATTTCTGCAACAATTGAGTAGTATTTTATTTCCAACTGTATCACCCAACTTGCATGCACATGCACAAATGGTATGACCACAGGGTTGAACGTGCTTGCAATACCTCTTTGTATACTTTATTTTACCTCATCTATGCAATAACACATCTTGTAATTTTAGGTGTACATAATCGTCGTCCGGTAAGCGCAAGGAGTCAAAACTCCGTGTTACAATTTATGCAATGAAAAATACAATGGTCTCACTAAGGCGAAAGGCACTAGCCTTCATGCTGCAACATGCACGACCAACATGTGAGAGCTGTACATTCAATCATGGGACTCTAAAATTGCTGCTTTCTTGTACGTACGTCATTGCCACAGCCCAGCGTTGCAGGTGCCAGGCTGCAGAGCAAATTGTACGACTCAAATGGTGCCTACACGGAGTCCCTCCCCAGCATGAGCAGGCACTGGATCCCGCTGGGCTCACCAGCCTTTCCTGTATGCTACCTCCCGTGTCTAATCTTTTTTACCTACTTATTTGATGCGATGTGCATCATCATCACAGGCAGCTATGTTACTCGATTGAGGATAGGCCTTGGGAGAACAAAAGAGAATTGCACTCATCCTCAACGGTTTGCCAGCTGTGTACTACGCGATGCATGCTACACCACGTGCGGCCGGCTGAAAAGCACGTGCTTTCGGAAAACTCTTTGCGAGTCTTATTACTTAGTCTTAGTCTTCCGCCCTGAGCGCCCACAGCATGGACAGAGCTCCCACGAGGTTGAGCAGCGCCAGCTGCAAGCAAGCAGGCGAGGACACATGGACTCTCCATCAGATACAATGCAACGCTGCAAGCAAGGAAAGCGACTCCATCAAACTCAATGCTGCGCCACCTGCAAGCTAGCAAGCAAGCACACACAGGCACTCAATCAGACCCGTGGCACCAGCTCAGGCATATGGAGATTGCCTGCGTCCCGAGGGCCACAGTGGATCTGGGATCGTGCAGAGAAATGCGTTCACACAGTCGCAGCGGCTCTAGACAAACGCCCCTCAGAAAGCCTCCCAGCGTTGCTGCGCTGTCATGAGGGCCCCCTCACATTCCGCGGCTAACGCATTGCATCCCGCTGCTCCGCATTGCACCCCAGACTCTAACCTTAATAACAAAAGCGTGCCGTAAATACCAATGCAGCACAGCAAGCGCACAGCAAGCGAGCTGGCAGGCAGGCAAGACAGACACGCATGATGTGAATCACGCGGCTCCACATGCAAGGCAGAGCAAAGGGCCCTTTCTACTGATGTGCCTGTCTGTGCATCTGGACGCTTGATCCGTATCTAGCGCCGACCGATGAGCTGGCACTTGTGGCCGGCCTGCACCACACCAACCCATGCACTGAGCAAACCTAAGCTGTCAATTTGAGACATAGGGCTAGGGTTTGGATTAGGGTTCGGGGTTTGGGGTTCGAGGATTTGGGAGGAATGGAAACTCAGGGTTGCTTCTAGGGTGGAGGGTCATATTTTTTTGAGGGCAGAAGGAGGGAAGGGGCCGTGGAGGAAGGGGGGCCCACCACGAGCAGGGAGATCTGGACGGTGCCGCACGCCACGAAGCCGCAGAAAGCAAAGAAGAGGACCTGCATGCACGCACGCCACGTGCACACCCGCGAGGCAGGCAGGCCCCACCCGCTCCCCCCGCGCAGCCCCGCCCGCGAGAGGCACATTGGGCTCTTTGAGAAGGAGGTGCTGCACGAGGCGCTGGGCGGTGGCAGCACAACTGCCACTTGTCTCTTCTGCCTACCTGTCGATCCCTCCTTGAGGCTCACCGAGCGCATGCATCTGCGCGGATGCTCGAGCGCACTGCGCGCATGCGTGCTACATGTGTGAATGTGTGTGATGCGCACGCGTGTGGTGTGTGCTGCCTGACAGGCTTTGTCAAGGTAGCAGGCCTAAGTGTCCATCTGGCCAAAGCTGGGTCCACAGAGCTGACGTGAAATGCGCCAGGTAAGCACTGGGGGTGCGTATGCGCGCTGGACAGCCCACGACAATGAGCAGACTGTCGGCAGTCGCCACTGCGGTACGAGCGGGGCTGCGAGGGGCGGGGCCGCCAGGTGGGCTGGCAGCTTGCCACCTGGCGACTCAGGAGCTCTGAACGTACTTAGACAATCAGACAAGTGTTTCAGGCTGCTGTACAATCACGCACCGCCCAGCAACAGAGCGGCAAAGCGGGCGCATGGTTCCAAAGCACAGCGCAGGAAGCGTCGCAGAATGGGATGCTCAGAACATAGCAGCAGAGCAGAAGGCCAGACAAGGGGGATGAGATAGGGAGATACAAAAAAACAATATAGTTGCCCCACTGAGTGGATGGGTAGGCAGCTCCGAGCGCATCAGCGCGTGTTGGCCTCTCATGGCAGCAGCGATGCAGACTGGCAGATCAAGTTGTGCGCGCGCTTGCCCGCCCGAAGCGCGCCCCCAGCGGGGGAGGATGGCGAAGACTTCGGCCGCAAGCTGTGCGTCCTCTGAGCGAGAGGGCAGAGCTCACGTGCATGCAGCCGAGGACGGGAGAGAGGGATATCTACAACAACATGGATAGCAGGATACTGAGCTTGAGAGGGCAGAGAGTGAAGGAAGGAGGATCGAGGGAGGGAGGGAGGGAGCGGGAGAGGGAAGGAGAGACGGGGGAGGGAGGGAAGGGAGCTAGAGCGGGAAGGAGAGACAGCCAGACGGAGGTGAGAGTGGCGCTTGCTCTCACCATGCGGCCGACAACGGTGGCGAGGTAGAAGCCGCGGGCGCCCATCCCCAGCATCTCTCCGCGCGCAGTCCCCAGGAAGTAAATCCCATACAGCTGCACTTCACAGCGCAGCGCCCCAGTGCAGCAGCAGCATCAGCAGCCGCACAGGTGTCAGAAGGCCGCAGCTCGGTGAGCAGCGGCTGACCGGCGCACCAGAGGCACTTGGGCGCCGAAGCTCGAATCAAGCAAGCATGTAGAATCCAAGCCAAGCAGTGCAATAGCTTCTGCATACACCGGCCCATTGGGGGAACAGGACGATACTGGATGCTGACGAGCTGTGAGCGTTTCAATATGCGATCGAGCACTTACATCTGGCAGCACCCTGCGGCTAGCTATCTGTAGCTTCAATCAGAAGTCGGCTCCCACAGCTCAGGGCTCCATTAAAGCAATGGGGGCAATGAGAGAGACAACACACAAACACACACACACACACACACACACACACGCGCGCGCGCGTGCATGTGCACGAGCGTGCAATGAGCGAGCAAGTGAGAGGAGGGCGCAGTGATGGTACCAGGGCAAGCACGCCGAGCACGCGTATCCAGCCAGGTGTCATCACCCTGACGTCAAACAGCAGGCCTGCACACAAGGATTGCCGCAACCATCACGAGTCATCATGACAGATTGAATAGCATCTAAGATGGCCAGGAAAGGAGAGGCGATGAGAGGGGGGGGGCAGGAGAGGAGGAGAGAAGTGCATGTGGGGGATACACAAATAGCCTTCTGACGCTGGCAACCCTTTATGCTACGAAGGAGCGCGTGCGTGCACCTCTTATTTGGCGCTTTCGAGTCTGTGAGAGCTACTACTACCTCAAGTGCACGACAGAAAGACACACACACACACACATGCACGCGTTTGCACGTACCATCACACAAGCGCAAAAATACACACACACGCACAAACATCCGCACAAACACGCACACAAATAAGACACAAACACGCGCATATGTATGCAGGCACAAAATATATCACTTGCACAAATGCAGAAACAAACATCTGAAGATCCACGCCTCTAGGAGGGGACGGTGTTTTGGTGGTGAGAGCTGATTGTACGTGTGCATCCACGTGGCAGGCTTGCAGCACAGAAAGATACACGCACACGCCCGCGCGTGCACGCGTGCTCACACAGACACAGACACGCGCACACGCGCACACGCACACACAGAGAGGAAGTAAGAAAGACAACAGACACAAACACATGCAAGCACAAATCCCCCTCGCGTGCAAACTGACAAGCGGGTGCTTGAAGCGCAGCAGGCTCCCCTCGTCGGCCCCCAGCCGTACCAAAGATGGTCTTGGGAGCGACGATGGCCGCCAGCCCCGCGCCCCCGATGTAGAGGCCCGTAAAGAGCGCCACCTGGGCCGGCTTCGTGGACGGCAGCCGCGGCGGCGCCGATCGCGGGTCCGACGGCTCCACCGCCCACTTCACGTCCAGCAGGTGCCCGCTCGCCAGGTGTTCCATCACGGCGTCGGCGCGCCGGCGGCCGCCACCTGGCCCTCCTCCCCCTCCCCCTCCTCCTCCTCCGGCCTCTGGGTACGGCATGGAGCTGCTGCCGTTGCCCCCCCTGTCTTTCTCCCCGGCTGGCTCGATGCTGCACACGCGCACGCATGCATGCACGCCCAGCACGCACGTACGTCCATACGCACGCACGCACGCATACACCGACGCACTGTTATCGCCCGTAGCCGCAGGTGCGTGAGCAGAAGGCCAGTGCTTGACCCGGACCTCCGTCTCTGAGCTGCGAGCCCTCAGCCCTGAGCATTGACGCTGAATGAGGATGAAAGAGAGCCCCGCCCAGCAGCAGGTGTGCACTTTCACTCACTCACACACACACGCACACACACGCGCACACACAATATACAGGGCAGGGCAGGGCAGGGCAGAGACCCAGCAGGCTTCGCATTCCCACTCCCATGCCCATGCCCATCCCCATTCCCCTTCTCGTAGCCGTTCCCATGGCTGCTGCCATCCCTCTTCCAGCTGTCGCGCTGCCACGCACCCACCTGATGGAGCCGGCCTCGGAGATGAGCGCCACCTCGGGGTAGGGCTGGGCGGCGCCCTCGGGGCCCGACACGACCTCGTTGGCGATGGCCAGCAGCGACGGCTCCATGGCCAGCGCAAACACGCTCGCGCGCCGGTCGCCGCTCATGCCCGCGCTCGCCTTCCCGCTCAGCCGCCCCAGGACCACCACGTCGCCGCCCGCCCGGATGGACGCGCCGCTGCTCACATCGCCGTACACCTGGCAGGCACACCAGGAGGGGAGCCGCAGGCAGGCTGGCAGGCTCAGAGCGGGCGGGCGGGAAGGCGGGCGCGGGGGGGGAGAGAGCAGCAGGTGGGTGGGCAGAAGGGCGGGCTGTCTCAGCAGGCCAACTTGGAGCACATGCGGGGAAGATGACCAGCCGCCGGATTCGGCAACCTCTGCCAGGTGGCCAGGGAGAGAGGGGGGGGCACGGAGGGGGGACGATGCCAGGTGGCACTTCCTGACAGTCCTGAGCACTGTAGCAGCAGCAGCAGCAGGCAGGCAGGCGATTGGTCAGCAGACGGCCACGATGTGCTTAGCTAGAGCGTGTGAGGAGAAATTGTTGTCAAGAAACAGATGGGAAGCAGCGACCTGCCACCTGTCCCGCTTGCACGAGGGGGAGGGGGAGCTGCACGCTGAGCGGGGAGCCGGCGCCAGAGCTGCTGCCGGAGCCGCTGCCGGGGCCAATGGAGGAGCGGCAGCTGGACAGCCATCTCCGAGGACGGGACCAGGGCCGGTCTCCAACCAGGCAGGCGCTACTGCTGCTGCTGCGGCCACTGCCACGGCGTGCCTGGGGATCAGAGGCACTGAGAAAGTGTGGGTGCTTGTGGTGGGTGGGTTGGAGAGCCAATGAGCACTCTCTCTCTCTCTCGCTCGCTCTCTCGCGTTTGTATGGGTGCTGTGCCGTGGCGCCTACATATGCGCATGCCGGAGTGCCAACAGGTGCAGAGCAGGGTTGGGGGGCTCCTGCCCCCGCAAGCGACGCCCTGCACTTCTCAGTGGGAGGGCTGCGGAGAGCAGTGTCAGCGCCCAGGGTTAATTACCAAGCTTTAGGCATTTACAACCTAGGGGTGGAATGTCTGTCCTACCCCCTCCCCCTGCTCGATTTCGCAGGGCGGCCTTATGCATCCACGCACGCTGCCTGGAGGACTGGAGTACAGCTGATTGTACCATTATGCTCCTCTCCCCCCCCCCCCCGCTCCNTTGTTCAGTCAGCTTCACGAGTCTGCGACGTCGCATTGATCAGGTCCATATGAAAGGCGCGCGCATGCATGCGCACATACGCGCATGCGCCGTGCACAAGCACAAGCACAAGCACGAGCACGAGCACCAGGAGCAGGCAAGGAAGGGGGGGGGAGCCTTGCAGACTGCAGAGGTAGCGCACTCACAACAATCGAGCCGTGGTGCGAGATCTCCTCAAACTGCCGAATGGCCCTCTTGATGTAGAGGCACTCGGTGCCCTGGGCCTCCGCCTGCGTGCGCCGCTTCCCGATGTCCCGCAGCCAGTCTCCCCTGATGGGCCCCAGGCGGGCTGCGAGCGCAGCCTCCACCTCCTCAGACTGGGGCAGTTTGCTCCCCCCCAGCCCCAGCGCTGAATCCTCCCCTCCCCCTCTCCCCTCGCCCTGGCCCCCCTCCCTTCCCTTGCTTCCCTGACCTTGCCTCCCCTCCCCTCCCCCGTCCCGTCTCCCTTCCCCTCTCCCCTGCCCCTCTCTCCCCTTACCTCTCCCCGGACGCTGTTCCCCCTCCCCTCTTCCATCCCCCCGCGCTTCCCCTCGCCCTGTGGCTGCCGTATGCACACCAGGCCTGGGCCTGGCTCCTTCTCCGCCGTGTGTGTGAAAGTCACGGCGTCTAGGCGTGGAGGTGCTTATTTGTCGTCCTTCGGCACCGTGAGTGAGCAGCAGAAGGGAACCAGAGAGGCGGCTCTGGCGGCGCTGAGCTGCTTGCCAGGTGGCGGAGCCAGGGCGGCTGCAGCTGCCAGCCTGGACGCTCACTCGCTGACAGGGGGATTGGTGCAGAGAGGAGCAAGAGCAAGCGGTGCTCAACTCAGAAGAGCCTCTTCTGCTAATCTTTAAGGCGGAAGGTGCGCGTGAGTTGGGCAACTGGTAAAGGGCGCGGATTTGTGTGGAGTCGAGCAGTCTCGTCGTATCAGCGAGATATGAATGCTGAGACTGCACAAGGAGGTTGAGACTCGACGCTCCAGCTGCCAGGCTGATGGCTGAGGCTGCTGTCATTGCTCTGAGAAATTGATTTTGGCCGGGAGAAGCGGAATGCAGTTCCTAATTGGGGCTCTAACTAGAAGAATACCTGAAAGAACCTGGGACCTCAAATATTCTCTTGATCACACGAGCAGACCTGTGTGACATGCTTTGGGCTTGCCGGCCATCTCTGTCCCATAGTGTACCGCGTCACTTGCGTCGTCCCAGTAGTGAGTGAAGGGCATGAAATTGGGCAGGATAAATGGCCGTCTTAATGTGCAATGCACGAGGCGTTTCTAATGCTCTGCATTCAGTACATTGTAAACAATCAGAAGCACTTCTTAAGCTAAGCCATTGCACGTATACTCATGACGCAATCATATTTGCTGAGTTTGAGAAGTCGCACTCTATGTAGGGGTCAGTAAGAGCAGCCCTAAAATCATATTGTCAGCGACACGCTGACCCGTGAAATGGTTGCTCCTGATGGTGACTGATGCTGACAGTACCGTGGCTTGGGATGGTGCAGGGCTAAACGAAACAATACGAACTGCAGAAGAGCTCGGTAACACGTAAGCTCAGGAACGCGTCTTGTATGTTACGTCGTCGAAGAGCGCCTCGATGCATCTTAAGGTGCCCCTTCAGAGGTGTATACCGTCACCTCCGTTGACCACCGCATGAACGTCACGTTATAATCGATTTCTCAAGCTCACGGCAGCTGGGATGTGCACTACCGCGGGCACACCTGTCCCAGAGAGGAACCTATCTGGAGTCTGAGAGGCAGAAGAGCGTAGGGAGGGTAAGACAAATTAGGGCACGGCCATGAAGCTACAGTTCTGGCTGCTCTGGACAGGCATTTGAATATAAAATACCTTGTAGAATTGTATGCTACAAGTTTCGAAAATGAGTTAGTAGGTTGGAGCACGCCCGCAGGTCTGTATGGGCCAGGACGAGGACAAAGGTGCAGATGGGACGAATGAGAGGCAATCTTTTGGAGACAGAGAGCTTGACGGAGAGCTTTGCCAGCCGCTCCCAGAGCTCCAGGTGGCAACGCCACGGAAGCCGACGAAGGTGATACCTTTCAGAATCAGGAATGTAGTGGCGCCAATGGTGGGCCAGTCTGACCTGGCGTTTCGGCTGCTCTGCCGCAGGCATGGCGCTGACGTGGCGTACACTGAGATGTTCTTCAGGTCTGTAACTCATAGAGCTCCTATTGCAGTGCTCTCATATACAGGGAAGCTGAGGTGACACGCCACATGCACAACGGCAATTTCAACTATCTCAGACTCCCTTGACTCACACACGCATACGCGCGCGTGCACACACACCCACACACACACATGCACGGGGAGAGAGAGAGGGAGAGAGAGGGAGAGAGGGGTACAAACAGAGGACATACTTTCCTAGCGCTCACCATAACTGGCATACCTGGCGGCAGCAAAGCCCCAGCCTGCATGGGCAGCCTTGCATGGGCACCTGGAATCTTACTGGGAGCTCGAGCTGGCGCGTACCAGGGGAGGGGGTTTTAGCACACTTCAGCCTCTGCCTTCTCTGCCCCCCTGCCTTCGCTTGGACCTGCTGAGTATTGACAATGATTATTATTGGGTGCATCACTCTCCTCAATTACGTCACCAACAACCAACAATGCTCTGTACACTATTTACACGCACCCTTGTTCACCCCTTCTCCGACACTTCAGATATGGGCCTGTGAAAGCCGGCCAGGTGTCCTCCCGAGAGCCTCCGCAGGAGACTTGCCCCAAACTGAGTGCGGGGCTCCGAGCTCGAACCGCGGAGGGGCACCTGACCAAACGCCTGACTAGGGTTCAGAATCTGGGGTCCAGGGCTTAGGGTGCGGGGTTTAAGCATTGTGCTAGCTTTTGAGCCGTGCAGGGAGGCTGAAGGACTGCGAGAAGACTCTTGTTTGCGCGTGTGTGTGTGTGTGTGAGAGAGTAGGTAAGTGGGTGTGTGTGTGTCTGTGCGCTTGTGTTTGTCCGAAGAAAGAGATAGAAAGAGAGAGAGAGGAGCCTCGACAGGCCAGCAAGAGAGCGGTAGTGTAAGAGAGGGAGAATAGCCAAAGCCGGAGCCGGAGCCGGAGCCGGAGCCGGAGGAGAGAAGCTTCTTTGAGGAGCTGGGGACTGGCGCAGGCACTAACTGCGGGGCCTGAGTGCACACCTGCGTGACTGGAGGGAGTGGGGGGCTCCTTGCTGGCCAATGCTGCGGAGCTGAGGTGGCCTCCTGCAGCAAGGGCCCCGCAAGTGGGGGCAGTAGTGCTGCTGATGTCAGGGTTTAAGGACGCCACGGGCATGTGCCTCCTTTCCATCGAGGCCCTTTGCCCTCCTCAAAAGTATACCCAGGCAGAGGAACCCTCGTGTCTGGAACCTGGGGGCAAAAACGGCAGCAGATTGAGGAAATTTGGGGGGGAGCGGGGGAGGATGGGGGTTTGTCAGGGTAAGAGGGGTCACCTGAGGGNCGGGGAGAGAGAGAGGGAGAGAGAGGGAGAGAGGGGTACAAACAGAGGACATACTTTCCTAGCGCTCACCATAACTGGCATACCTGGCGGCAGCAAAGCCCCAGCCTGCATGGGCAGCCTTGCATGGGCACCTGGAATCTTACTGGGAGCTCGAGCTGGCGCGTACCAGGGGAGGGGGTTTTAGCACACTTCAGCCTCTGCCTTCTCTGCCCCCCTGCCTTCGCTTGGACCTGCTGAGTATTGACAATGATTATTATTGGGTGCATCACTCTCCTCAATTACGTCACCAACAACCAACAATGCTCTGTACACTATTTACACGCACCCTTGTTCACCCCTTCTCCGACACTTCAGATATGGGCCTGTGAAAGCCGGCCAGGTGTCCTCCCGAGAGCCTCCGCAGGAGACTTGCCCCAAACTGAGTGCGGGGCTCCGAGCTCGAACCGCGGAGGGGCACCTGACCAAACGCCTGACTAGGGTTCAGAATCTGGGGTCCAGGGCTTAGGGTGCGGGGTTTAAGCATTGTGCTAGCTTTTGAGCCGTGCAGGGAGGCTGAAGGACTGCGAGAAGACTCTTGTTTGCGCGTGTGTGTGTGTGTGTGAGAGAGTAGGTAAGTGGGTGTGTGTGTGTCTGTGCGCTTGTGTTTGTCCGAAGAAAGAGATAGAAAGAGAGAGAGAGGAGCCTCGACAGGCCAGCAAGAGAGCGGTAGTGTAAGAGAGGGAGAATAGCCAAAGCCGGAGCCGGAGCCGGAGCCGGAGCCGGAGGAGAGAAGCTTCTTTGAGGAGCTGGGGACTGGCGCAGGCACTAACTGCGGGGCCTGAGTGCACACCTGCGTGACTGGAGGGAGTGGGGGGCTCCTTGCTGGCCAATGCTGCGGAGCTGAGGTGGCCTCCTGCAGCAAGGGCCCCGCAAGTGGGGGCAGTAGTGCTGCTGATGTCAGGGTTTAAGGACGCCACGGGCATGTGCCTCCTTTCCATCGAGGCCCTTTGCCCTCCTCAAAAGTATACCCAGGCAGAGGAACCCTCGTGTCTGGAACCTGGGGGCAAAAACGGCAGCAGATTGAGGAAATTTGGGGGGGAGCGGGGGAGGATGGGGGTTTGTCAGGGTAAGAGGGGTCACCTGAGGGTGAGGGGGAGGGGGAGGGGGGAGGCGGTGGGAGAGTTGGTGACTGCAGCAGCATAACATGTGTAGTTCCCATATGCGTCCGTGCGCGTGCGCGTGTGCGCGACACTTGCGCCCGCGCGTGGGATCTTGCAGCGAGCGCTTCGCAGACGACCCCGCATACCGCCGGGCGGCGCTGCAGACGTGCGCGGAGGACCGGCCGCTGGTGGTGCAGTTCTGCGGCAACCGCGCCGACGCGCTGGTGCGCGCGGCCAAGCTGGTGGAGGGCGTGTGCGACGCCGTCGACATCAACCTGGGGTGCCCGCAGCAGAGGGCCTGCCAGGGCCGCTACGGCGCCTACCTTCTGGGCCGCCCCGTACGCACGCACGCACGCCTTCCCCCTTGCCTTCTCATTTCCTTCCCTCTCCTGTTCTCTCTGCCTCCTTGCCTTTCTGCTCGCCTGCTCTCCTTCTGCCTCCTCCTCCTGCCCCTGCCCCTGCTCCTGCTCCTGCTCCTGCTCCTGCTCCTGCTCCTGCTCCTGCTCGCTCCTGCTGGCTTGCTTCTGCTCCTGCTCCTGCTCCTGCTCCTTGTGCCTCTCTGCCCCTCTTTACCCGGTAGTACTTGGCCTCTGGAGCTGGAAGAGTTAGACAGCCGGAGGGTGAGCGCCAGTTGCTGCACAGGGGCAGTGCGTGCTGTCCCCCGGCGCGGCAGGCAGGCAGGTGGGCGGGAAGGCAGGCGCGCGGGGAGAGATGCAGACAGACTGAGAGGGGGGTAGGCAGACAGCCAGGATGCGGAATCGGCCGCGCTTGAGGCAAGTGGTGCAGACAGGAAGAGAATATAGGGAATTAGGTTTGAAAGTTTAGGATTATGTGGCGGGCTTAGGGTGACTGCCTGCTCTGGTTTCCGCAGGCAGCCAGCCGGCCAGTTGGCCAGCTACGCAGGCACGCATGCAACGCACGCGACAGCTGCCCCCGAGCACCAGTCGGGCTGTCCGAGGAAAGTTAGGTGTCAGTGCCTGCTCTTGGCGTTTGGGCTGCGGGCTGAGCTGGCATGCCCTTTGTGTGGTACCTGGCGCCTGCAGGACTGGGGCACGGTGTTTGAGATGGTGCGGCGCGTGAGCGAGGAGGTGGCAGTGCCTGTCGCGTGCAAGATCCGCCTCCTTCCCACTCTGGCCATGGTATTGGTGCAGCTTCCCCCTCGCCTCACACCACTTCCCCCCCCCCTTCTCTTGTCTCTCCCCACCTCCCACGGCTCTTGCCCATGATGAAATTGCCAGGAAAAAAAAGTACGCTTCCAATCTGCCCCTTGTACCTTGAGACCTACCTCCACCACCTAAAACCCTGATAATCAACTTGCAAGCTAGGACCTAAATTCAAAACCTTCCAAACTTTGCTCCCTCCACTGGTCTGAAGAGGAGGGGCGTGGTGGGCAGACGCTGGAGTTTTGCAGGGGGCTGGAGGTGGCAGGTTGCGCCTTGCTGGCGGTGCACGGGCGCACCCGAGGGTCTGCCACCATGCGGCGCGCGGGGCCTGCTGACCTGGCAGCCATCCGCGCCATCAAGCAAGCGCTCTCCATCCCCGTTGTACGATTTCATGTCTAGACAATGCGTTTACCCCGCCTAATGCCCCCCTTCCATTTCTTCTTCTTGCCCCAAACTTACTCCTTTCCTGTCTTCCCCCCCTCTCTCTCCCTCCCCCCCC